>JBCAUA010040173.1:0-11982 GCA_038406235.1 Peronia verruculata | reverse complement strand
TCTCTCTCTCTCTCTCTCTCTCTCTCTCTCTCTCTCTCTCTCTCTCTTTCTCTCTCTCTCTCTCTCTCTCTCTCTCTGTATTTTTGCTCAACACACTCTTAGCGCTTTCAACTTGGTCATGTGGGAGAGTTTTTCTGTTGTTCATCTCGTCCTGGACAAAGTGCCTGCAATTGTCAGAGGGTTGCCGAGGACAGTTTGAAAATGCCATCCTCCCTTTCGGGCATTCATAAAGCACTGCCTCCACAAACAGTAATTAGTTTACTGTTTGACAAACATGAAATAAAACAAATAAAAGCTATGTGAGTTAAAAACAAGAATAGCCCAGTGTGACTTTGATTCGCTTGGAATTACAATGTGCCCTCGAAGGAGCTCACGAATTTGAGTTCCCCAGTGAATAAAAAAAGAATGTTGCCAAAGGAGAAGTGCCTAGCCTAGCAAAACAAAAATCCTGGTGAAGGGGGAAACACGAGTTAATGCTAAATAAAGAACACCAAACATTTAGGAAATGAAGCCACGTTTAGCATGTGTTTAGAATTAATCTCAGGAAATTGAATATTGCATAATTAACTATTGGCCAATGTATTTTTTAAGGTCCTTAATATTCTTGCATTTCGTGTACCAATCGTCTCTCACATCACTGGCCTTTCCATGAGTAGTTTCCAAAGTTTAATTATATGTTCAGCTTTCAATCCCGGGTGTCCAAAATATCTTAGCCACGAAAATGATGACGTAAACCTGGAAGAAAGTCCTTCCACAGACTGTTTACATATGAAATGGTGTAGGAAAAACAAAGAAATCAGAGTGATTGTTCTGGCCCTGTACGCGCCTGGAGATCCTCAATGGCCATTAGGCATTCTGAGTCAATGAGGTAACCCTCAAGCTTAGGGTGACAGCATTGACTTGTTCTTTTCTTCGTGTTAAATGTATCTATGTGACTTCGAACAATGTGCCTTAAAATGGTGACGTTTACAAAGTGAAATAAAGGATTTGACATTGAAGTGAGAAGACGACTCTCTAAATATAAATTAAGAGAAAAAAAAAACCCATTAATTTCGTTATCGAACAGGTTTTTAAGTCACATCATCTAAGTGGAATTTAAGGTGGGCATGAATGAGTATATTCACCATCATGTCACAAACATTGCTCACAACGCGCTCTACCAAAAGAAAAGAATTAAAAACCTGAGTGAATTTGCAAACTGTTGAAGCCATTAGCCAAGGGGATCGTAACCATAATTCCCGTCAAATGATAACTGCATATGTATTGCCGATTGGCCTTAATGAGGCTTGGCAGTAATGTAATGACATCTCTGATCACAGACCAATGAACGGGATTTGTCAGAAACGATTGAATACTAGCAAAAGCTAGGTGACAAAAATTTCATACGGAGGTCGATGGTAATTGATATCATAGAGTAATGTCATTCTATTAGTATGATTTGTATGCCTTTCTCCCATCTCCAAAATGGCTTTCAGCAACTTTGGATGTAGTTTTATACAAGTGTAATGATACGGTAATTTTGACAAATTGATAAGAATATTTGTTTCGCTTTGTTTGTTATATTGTTCTTTGTTTAACGTTTTGTTTGTTTGTTTGTTTCTGTTTTTCACTAAATGGTCACAAAAATTAGTTCGTAAAAGGTGATAGCTGATTGTAAAACATTCGGTAAGAAGATTAGGAAAGAATTAGAGCGGATAAGTTCACATTTGCAAACAATGCTTTGAAGGTGAAAGCTAAATCCATGACGACCAAAACACGAATTTAGAGGCCATAACAGACAAAATGACTTGATGTTGTCGTGCGGAATGGTCCTTTTACTCCAGCTGACAAATCTCGTCTCTCAATTTACCATTCAATATGTGAAACCTGGTGAAAAATAGTTGTGCGATTGTCTACGATGTCCAATAAATTTTATGAAGGCATCATTCTCAAATGTAAATGATACTACGTTTGCTAGCCAGAGACAGATACCGCCAAACTAATTTTTTTTTTTTTTTTAGATAAATAAAATAATGGCCTGATTTTACTTCTGAGATTCAATTTTCTCCAGTTCCAATATTTATTCTTACAGATTGAGAACCTTGGAGGTCTCTCAGCTCAGTCAGAGAGCCAATGGTTATTTCAAATGACACAAATGGCGGCCAGATAGTATATATTAATATGTCCAATTAGATTCACGTGTCCTTACCTTTTATTCTCTCCATTCTACAGTCTACATGTTGTAACTCTCATAGGTGAATGTTAAGTATCAATTTGGTAATTTTCATTGCTATTTCGTCGCCACCACTATGTGAGCGATCGGTTTTCTCAATACAAGTTTCTTGCTGATCGTATTGCCCCTGCCTGGCAGTATCTTCTCATCCATGCAGGAAGTCCATTCTGCGTCTTTCATCCCATCAAACGGCATAAGAGAGGAAAAACTGTACCTGTCGTCGGAAGGAAATTCCCTTTCACAATTGAGAAGACGTAACACTGAGTGAATGTATATGTACATTTGCTCTCAATATAGAACAAACTATAATATCAGGCGTAGCAACCGTACATCATCATCACCTTTTTCACCCTGTATCAGGGTATAGGCCACGAACAACAGACTTCCACATTTTCCTATCCTGGGCACTTCTCACTGCATCTTTCCGCTGTAGCCCCCCTCTCTTCAAATCATCGTCCAGCAGTCTTCTCCAGGTTATTCGTGGTCTACCCCTATTTCTCTGTCCCTGTGGGTTCCACTGAAGTGCATATCTGGTAGTGCTGCTGCATGGCCTCATAGAGCGTGTCCTATCCAACTCCATCTTTGTTGACCTATCTCTCTGTCTACTGTTTCTGTCCTGTCCTTTTCCAGAGAACTACATTCCGAATGGTATCTGGCCATCTAATGCACAGGATCTTCCTCAAGCAACCATTTATAAAACTTTGTAACTTGTTGATCCAAGTCTAATTTAAGCTCCAAGTTTCATTTCCATACGACAATAGGACTGACTTAACATTTGAGTTGAATAACTTAACTTTTGTTCTTGTAGAGATGACACGACCCTTCCAGATGTTACTGAGGTTGGTAAATGCTGTCCTTGCCTTTCTTATCCTTGCCTTAATGTCTATGGCTGTTCTTCCATTATTATCCACTACACTGCCTAGGTAAGTGAAGTTGTCAACTACCTCTATGGGTCTGTCTTCTACTAGGATAGGTTCGTTAGCTGATGTTTTCATCTTCAGTGCTTTTGACTTTCCTGGATGTATTCGTAACCCATCAGATTTAGCCGTTCATCACAAACCCCAAAAAACACCGCTGCAATTTGATTTAATCACTGGCCATCGATTACTCTAGATAGCCATAACATGTAAGAACGCCTGTTGGAACAAAATGAAAGAAAAAGACAGGAGACAATTGTAATAGGTAGACATAGCTCTCTGTAACACTGCAACACAGTACAAGTAGAAAAGGATTTACACTCAAGTACACATTAGCTCAAATTCTATTTGCTACCATGAAGGGAAGTCCCCAGAGCGAAAAGTACTCAAGTCACATGTCTCACATTTTGAACCAAGCCACAGAAGACAAGACCAAAGTTCAGCGAGAGATTACCACACAAAATTTAAGATGCAAAACATCCACGCACCATCCAATGTAAACTGGAGTAAGGAGAGTAACACATGACTTCAGAAAAAAAAAAATACTTTTCTCATTTCGAGATGAATATCCTCAGGGGACTGAGGGGACTACAAATACTTTCATTCCAAATTATCACTTTGTTCCTTATCATGAGTCAGAACCTAAGCAGCAAACCCTCCCCAGCTTACAAATAGATCATTGTCAACTAAATGGATCTCTGTTCTTGTGTTTGGAAGATTAAAAATTTCAACAATTATTACGTATGTCATTGGTATACATTTATCGTCATGTAACACTGAAACAATAATCAAGGTAAAAACAGAGGATGCATTGAGAATTTATAACCTAATCGATTCTGATATCATCAGCCAGCCCTTATTAGTGTAAAAATGACATTTATTATTCTATGCATTATGCAATGCCATATGCATTCACCAAATGAACACCTTAAAAAGCGCTTAAAAAGTCCCCTCTTTGCCTCTTTGAAAGCTGCCCAAGTTTTAGGTGCTAAACTTCTATTTGAACCAGTGCTGCTTCTTGTGAATGTTCGCCATTGCCTTGCCAGACAATGTCTCAGCTATAGGACTTTACGACAAGACATAAAGCTCGAAGATCAAAGATGAAATGAAGCATAAATTGGCGCATAACTATCATGTCATTTCCTATGTCTTCTGAGAGTGAAGTAAATGCTGTCCCTGTCTGGACAACAGGTTCACATATTCTGCAATGAATTGCAATGATGAAAAAGAAGAAAAGAGATAAACCCCGTATACTTTATCCTCGGTTATATTTTATTTTACTTTATACGTTGTTATATGTTATACATATTATCTCATGTTATACGTTATCTCATTGTCAATCTCAATCTCATAGTGCACTTTATCACACGACATATCATATTATCATAATTTTCGTTAATCAGTTTCTTGTGATTGTTGTATAATATATCATATCTTTTAAAAAAATTGCATTATGCAACAAACCAGTGTGTTTTCAATCTTACAGAGGTCTTACCTAAAATCTCTCACTGACGTCTCATGCAAATTTATCCATGTGCTCATGAACTCCTACAGTAAAATTCATTCTGTGGAATGGAAAGTCTATTTTATGTTATCTTCAGCCTTTTTTTTTATTATTATTATTATTATTTTATCATTGTTATTTTTTTTTCTTTTGTTTTGTTTTGCTTTTTCTTGTACATAATGTGTGTCCCTACACTCTTCACATTATTCTCATGTGTTGCGCTTCATGAAATGGAAATTGCTGAGACAGAAAGACTGCAGGACAAAGTCATGTGGAAAACTAGCCTGTCACTCCAGTCTTTTGAGACGACTCTGGAGAAATAGGACAAAAGTCCTGCTTGCGCAAGACGTATATTTTATACCCAGCCTGGCATGGAAATTTGCCCCGGAAGTACTTGAGCAAAATGCATGTGACCGCAGAAGCGTACGGGATTTTTCACTGTGAACAAGGATCTTTAGCCTGCCACAATCAACGGTTCTCAGATTTTAGACGCAAAGTCAGATATTTAATTCTTTCATGGATATCAAAGTATTTCGAGAAAACTAGAACAACTAATCAATAGAGTGGATAAAGCCTTAAGTGAAGAAATACCTGGAAAATGCATCAGAAATTATAGATACAGAAAAAACATGAAATATCTTCCGTAAGACTATCGGTTCAGTTGGTTGCCATGAATCATTAACTCAAGACGTTGAATTTTGAGCATTGGCGAGAGCCTCGTCCTTTAACTTTTATTGACAATGGGTTAAACGTTATGTTACTTTTATATGCACAATGGCGTCCCCTTGAATTCAGAATTAATGTTTATAAACTCCTCTTGAGTCGTCCAAACTATTAACGTTAGAAGCTCTGTCAAAGTGTTTGGAAATCTGAGCAAAAGCTCCATCAAGATAACAGCATAACGTATAGACCATGCTGTTAAGGGGGGGGGGAAGCTGGCGTCCTTCAAGAAACGACCATTTTAAATTTTCTTGTTGAAAAGAAAAAAGATATCAAACATTAACTTAGAAAATAAATCATTCAGTGTGGTTAATGCATGTCTGCTTAAAGCTGAATTAAGTTTTTGTCATTTTTAACTCTTGGCTGTCAAAGATAAGCATAGTAAATCATAGACAGCACACAAGCAAACAACTTTAAAACCCCTTCGGATTTTCTCTGACTGGTCTTTCCAGCAATGAGAGGCAAAGAATAAACGAACATTCACCGGAACGCACCAAGACAGACGTGAATATTAGTATTCGCACATTTACAGAAACACGCAAACACTTGCACAATAAGGCTCGCACTGGCAATAGAATGAGGAAATGAAATTTCACGGACAAGAATTAGTCATGACAGGAGCTGGTGCTTGCTCCAATGCCCCAGTCCATGAAATTGAATTACGATGAAACGTAAATAAATTCTGCAATCCCTCAGGACCTGTGTTCGTTCTCAAACTATTCACACCATGTTCTTCGAGCTAACCTAAATTGGCTCGATCACTGACACTTAATCCCCAGAATGTTCTGATACTCACAGACCATAGCTGAGTGAGTCATTTTTTCGAACACACTGCAGATGGATCGAGATTCTTCTAGATCTACCTCACCTACAAACTGCCGTATACAATCGGCATTTAAACTACAGTACACTGAGGTCTAGTGAACATCGGCATCCATCGAAGACGGCTTTCGTATTCATCTTGAATCAATGTCTCAGTCGATTTGAAGGCCATCTGTTTGAAGTACAAATGATTGTGATATGCTCTTCACTGAGAACAGAACTTAACTCCACATAAATTGTACGCCACAGTCTTTGGAGGGGAAGAGAACCACAGAGAAAGAAAGAGTGAGAGAAAAGGAAAGAGTGCACGCGCGAAAGAGAGAGAGAGAGATCGAAGGAAAAACAGAGGAAGAACAAGAAAAGATGAGAAAAAGAAAGAACAATGAACAAAGCGGTAAAATTAAACCCGGCAGAGTAATAGCTAACATGAGATTTGCATCTGCCATTATTGTTGTTGTTGTTGATGTTGCTGTTGTTGTTGATGTTCTTTTTGTTGTTATGGGACACAAAAGGAGAGACTAGGGAGAGAGTGTGTTTGGAGGGGGGGTGGGGGTGGGGGTGGATGTCTGAATTACAGGACACAACCAGACTGATCAAGTCCCAAAAACGAACTGATATTTATTATGTGAGTCTAGCACAAAAGAAAACAATGGATTATCATGAATAAAATGAGACCGTCATGTGAACAATTATCACCAATGTAACAAAAGATTTCATTTTTTTTTTTTTCAAACCACCTAAAGTGTGCCCCAGACAACCAATATAAATAATACATGAAGGCAGGAACCTGGCAGGCTGTTTTTAGACTTCAAAGGAAGACGAAGTGTTATGGGAGAGGGAATTGGGAAGACGGTCAAGGCTTAATGTGTCTGAGAAGATGAAGGTTAATAAAGAGTATAGTAATTACTTAGAATGAAAAATTTTGATTTTAAAAAAGAAACACCACAGGAGTTTACAGCTGAACTATGCGGATATCAGTCGGGGAAGAATTCGGGCTGATGTTGTCAGTATCATAGAAACGTATTGTGAACAGTCAAGAAACTAAAGGAAACTTTTAATCTTGATCTAAGCCTGAAATCTCCCCCAAAAGAGGGAATGCAGATAAATTAACGAAAAAGAAAAGGGAATCGTTGAGACAACCGCCTGTAGGATGTTAAAAAATGTAACATAACTGAAACCGAGAGAAAACTGGCCTTCAGACGGCAAATTATAATCATATGAGATCAGCCAGTATAAAGGGGCCACAAAATTAATTCTTTGTTCTTGAAGTCTCGATAAAGACAGAGTTGATAAAGATATTCTGTGGTTAAATCTAGGACTTACCACAAGAAAGATAAAGTAGACGAAGCAAGTGTTTATTAACTGTTTGTATAATTTTCCATAAAGAAAGATAGAGAAGACAAAGCCACTGGTTTTTAAAATCTAGGACTTACTATAGAGAAAGACAAAGCAGACGAAGCTTTTTTAATTAAATCTAGGACTTACGATTAAGAAAGATAAAGTAGAGGAAGTCATTATTTTGTGAAATCCAAGACTTACTGTAAAGAATGATGGTGTAGATGAAGTCATTGCTTTGTCAAATCTAGAACTTACCATAAAGAAAGACAGTGTAGACGAACTAACTCTGGTCCCGTACTCTATCTCTGTCTGTCTCGACAGGTCCTCGGCACTCTCTATAGGAGAGACCATCCGCTCCACCGTCAGGAAAGCTGCCAGGTTGGCTGTGTACGAGGAGATGATGATGAGGGTGAAGAACCACCAGATGCCGCCGACGATGCGTGTGCTCACTGCCCGTGGGTTGATATCTGTCAAAG
The DNA here is from genome assembly GCA_038406235.1 of Peronia verruculata. NCBI lineage: Eukaryota > Metazoa > Mollusca > Gastropoda > Systellommatophora > Onchidiidae > Peronia > Peronia verruculata. Next base: position 3,993 of record JBCAUA010040173.1, on the reverse strand, counting down.
TGTAGAACAAAATTTAGTATAGACTCTTGACTCAAGAATTGGTTATTGGGGGCAGTAAGAGCGAGACAAAAAGTATTTATACCACATTTCACACAACTTTGTTGAAATAGAGTTGCGATAGACGCATACAAATACACCCCCCCCCCCTCCCCCCGTGGGGGCAAGGGGATTAATAAGTAGGTTCTCTGCTCCCACCTGCAGGCGGTGTAAGCCCGTCATCGGTGGGTGTTTCCATGAAGTGCCATCCTCAACATTCCAGGGGAGATATCCCTTTTCTGTCTCCTTGCTCCTGAATTCTGTCCCCCTTTCTTTCTTCTCTTCTTCTTGACGTGTAAAAGTATCTAACCGTGTTTGACACAATATAGCCGTAGTCGTGCTTATGTTAAACCCCAACACAAATAAAGCAAACATACATACATACGCACAGAGAGGACAACAATCACTGAGAGATTAACCATCATAAATAGTGCAAGCGTCCATAGACTATAAAATTAAACATTGGAATAACTGGAGGAGTCATATTCCTGACGTAAGATTCATTTTTTTTTTCGAGATAAGTTTAATCGGTGGCAGATGGTTCTTGCCGAATTTCAAAGTCTTCTTCGTAATACTAGCTCGCCTCTCTTTCTCTCTCTCTCTCTCTCTCTCTTCCTTTGTATCTCTCACTCACACATATTCATGCACATTTAAACAGACTGAAATGTGGGAAAGAGAGGGGGGGGGGGAGCAACACATTGATAATTCTGATATCAAAATGTAACACAAGGAATGCTTGAAGTATTCTGTTAATGGGTGAGCTATACCTAGATTACGTCAGACCTGACAAAAATTGGGACGATCACACCATTTGAAAGCTTAAAGCTTTCCCTTTTTAATCACAGCATTATCTTGTTGCCTTAATCAATGGGTACTTGGAGATTGACATTCCTAATTCAAGAACAGGCTTTTCAAAAGTTTTATTCGTTTGTTTGGTTTCTTTGTTTGGTTTCTTTATTATTTCGTAATTTCAATTTTTCGCGACTTAATCACCTCTTCAGTTCGTCATCGCTTTCAGACCGAGCACTATAATATCTTTGTGACAACTGACACATTACAGAGTTGTGGGCTCAGAAAAGAAACCTTTCTCAGGGGCAAAGAACAATTCAACAAAATTTGGTTCATGTCCCTGTTCTCATTATTTGCCCACTCTACAAAGAGAATGTGCCCATTTTACAAAGAGATTGTGCCCACTCTACAAAGAGAATGTGCTCACTCTACAAAGAGAATGTGTCCACTCTACAAAGAGAATGTGCCCACTCTACAAAGAGAATGTGTCCAACTATACAAAGAGAATGTGCCCACTCTACAAAGAGAATGTGTCCAACTATACAAAGAGAATGTGCTCACTCTACAAAGAGAATGTGTCCAACTATACAAAGAGAATGTGCCCACTCTACAAAGAGAATGTGTCCACTCTACAAAGAGAATGTGCCCACTCTACAAAGAGAATGTGTCCAACTACACAAAGAGAATGTGCTCACTCTACAAAGAGAATGTGCTCACTCTACAAAGAGAATGTGTCCAACTATACAAAGAGAATGTGTCCAACTATACAAAGAGAATGTGCCCACTCTACAAAGAGAATGTGCCCATTCTACAGAGAGAATGTGTTCCTATGCAACACAGCAATTTGATAAGCCCGTTAAAAAAGTACAGATCCGATAAACTCAAGTACTTTTCAGAACTCTTTACTTTATCCATTATCATTACTTTTAAAGTCAATTACAACACAACTACAAGACATCTGACATGTATTGCCATTTCACTTTAAACTTTCATTTCACATACATAAATAAATCTCATAAATTGAGCAAATTGGCAGTCACTCCATCATTGCACTAGTAGAGGTAATAAGAAGAAATGCAGGAACAGAGAACAACAAGAACAAGTAACAATTAATGAACAGATCAAATCAATCTGATATGGGGGGATGCTATCTGATTTTCTTATATACGAATATTTCATTTGAAATGAACAACAGTTTAGAAAAGACCATTTTCCTTGTGTCAGTGAAACTAACGTGAACAATCAGCAACGAACACAATCAGCAGCTTGAAAAAACCCAACTGTTTTCATAATTCGATTTTTAACTGTTATCTGAAACAAAAGAAATTTTCTTCATTTAATTCTCTCTTGCTTTTCTTTGGTCCTCATCTGATCGGATTTTGTAACAACTGAGAATGGATGCAATGGCTCTTTCATGAAAGTGAGGAAAATCCACAAAGAAAGCATTTGCAGGGAGGGAGGGAGGGAGGGAGGTGAAGAGCGAGAGGGATAGCTGATGAGAAAGGTCATTGCAGTCATTGAGGGTGCATTAAAGAGAAAAGAATTCTTTGCAATATCAAAAACTTCGACAGGATGACGTTTTTTATTAACGATTGTTGTTGTTATCCCAGCTTTTTCTTAAACCCATGGGGAAGTATCGGAGATGGGTCTGTTGTTCTATTGGCAGGACGTTGTATCCTCAACATATTATCAGTTCAAATTAACTGGCTCAAGTACTCAGTCATTGGTGGGATTTTTGTTTATGTTGTTCCTTTTCATATCGAAAACGTTGTTGCTAGTGGAGTTTTTCGGTAAACACACAGACGTAATGGGATTATTGGTCTTCTGTTGCATTATAGGCAATTAACGTGCAAATTTTCTAAGTTGAAAACGACCAGCTGAAATATTAAGAATAACAAAGAAGAGCTGCGACTTCCGTTGTTACTGAGGACGACAACAGAAATTTCCATGATACTGAAAACGTTCTTTAATTTCATGGGAAATGCGTTTTTTTTTTTTTTTCAATGACTAAACAGGACACTAAGATATCATTCATAAAACCACAACGGATGCTGTAATTTTGCCTGATTTTGCCTATCTAGGTTAGATAAACAGTCCGGAATGATCATTTTTCTATAATAACCATCTGCGATGTTGGTTTTGGAAATTCCCCTAGGGACAGGTCATTTGCTTGACCGCTAATCGGTTGACCGGTGGCCAGTAATATCAGCAGGCAAGCAGAAAACACGTCCAAGAGTGGCAGAGCTAGCGAGATAGAGCCTGACCTTCGGCCATTCTCTTTGAGCCAGCCAGAGAGGGGGCGTAAGCAGGGAGTGAGTGCCAGTGTGGAGATAAGAATCGGCTGAGTGGACAGTCCTACGTTAATTGAATCTCGGGCTAATTATACAACCCGCCACCGCTGTCCGGTTCTTTGGCTTACATCAATACTTTCATGGTAAATTTCTACAGGCTAATTCAGTTTGTAGGTCAGAGATTTCCACTAGGCCTGGACATCCTTTTCTTCAACGCCACCCCCTTCCTCATGTATTGAATATAATCATTGATTATGTAGATGCTTCGCATCCTTTTGATCCCGACAGCCATATAATAATAATAATAATAATAATAATAATAACAATATAAACATTTAATGAAAATTAATGAAAAAAAAATGAAACACTTAGATTCTTTTTCTGTCTTCTTTCGGCAAAGTCAAATTAACCTAATGCTTGACAATCACATGTAATGTAATGGTCCACATCAAAAAAGCCTTAAATCAATAAAGATAAGATACATGGTTATTTCACATGGAGAAACCATTGCAGGTTCATGGTAACGAACTATAAAGTATTATTACTGCTCATTCCATCGTAAGTTGTTCAAATTTTAAAGTGAAATGCGGTAATAGCACGAACACATCAATTTCCTTCAAAATTCTGACTGGATCAAAAGGATTAACTTTAAGGATGGGGCCAATAATAAGTACATAATTATCGCAGTTTCCAAATCTGGCTGATACTTATAATGAGGCACATTAGATAGATAGTTAGATAGATAGATGGACAGACGGGCGGACAGACAGACAGACGGACAGATAGATAGATAGACAGATAGACAGACAGACAGACAAACAGACAGACAGATAGATAGATAGATAGATAGATAGATAGATAGATAGATAGATAGATA
>JBCAUA010040162.1:0-11982 GCA_038406235.1 Peronia verruculata | reverse complement strand
TCCCGCTGTCGAGCAGTGGATCACTTCCCGGGAAGCCAAGGCCAAGGCTTTGCCCGCAGGAAACGAGTACTCGGCTCATCTTGTGCCCACTCCTATTTGCCAGTGCTCCATAGTGGACATGCTTCGCTATTCTTCATTTATTGTTTATTAAGGGATAATTATTGTCACTCAGGCATAGTCATGGACACATTTTTTTAGACATAGTCAGATAGTACTATTTGTCTATAATTGATCTTATAGCAGAAGCAGACAGTGATTAAGATAAGTCATTAAATACTTTAAGGAGAACTTTGAAGGAAATTTCATCATAGAACACAGACCACATCATTTCATGTTGTTGTGCTAACCCACAAACATTATGAAAATATTTTTTTTTTTTCATTATTCCATCCTTTAATTTCAATATACAATGGAACCCGCAAGAAGTCAACTCGCTTAAAGTAAACTCTCGATTAAAGTCAACCTGCTTTGGCGGCCCCGTTTTTTTCTCTCTATATTCTCATTAGTCTTGCCTCTGATAATGCCTTCAGAGGTTGAACTCCCTTAAAGTCAACTCCAAATGGCCCACGCTGGCCAACTGATATCGGAAAGCTGTGAAGACAAAGAGAAAAAAAAGTCGGACAGAGAGACAGAGATGCTTTGTTACGACACACTAGAGCCTGAGGGCCTGTAGCTGTATTGAGATGATGCTTGGCTGTCTTCACCTATCTTGCGTTGACGGGGATTACAAACACACACCCACACTTGCACTTCTGGCCCTTGGATGGTCAGTGATTGTCCCTCTCCGCTTGTCTTGCGTTAGCGAGGATACACCAATACCAATTCCCACTCGTCTCTCTTCACGCTCCTTTGTTGACACTCACACTTAAAGACAATGTAGACAACCACTGCGCCTGATTTTTTTCAGTCACGTCTTTAGATCATGTAATAATACATGTACCTAGATAACCACCCAAGAGAAGATTGAAAATGTGTTTCAAACCTTTAACCGTAGATCACTACGATTGAAAGGCTTAAGAATAACAACCACGTTCATTCCTATACATGTAATTTGTAAGCTAAACAGGTCGTCAGCATCTAACCAGACCTCTGAGTGAAAGATCCCAGGATGACTTTACAAGTGGACTGAAAGTGTGAAAAAAAAAAAAATGAGGGGCTGGATGGAATACAATGGTTAACCAAAGATTTAGGTTCAAATGGGAACTCCACGAGCGATCGTGGCCAAACGATGATTGGATCATGTATGACGGGCGCACTTGAACGACCACTTAGCATGAGGGCGGGTGGCTGAGGTGTAACATCGTGTCCGGACTAGGCTACATCATGCACTGTTAGCCTACAGACACAAGCCTTGGCAACAGCGGCAGGCCATAGAAATGAACGGGAGAAGGCAGATTTTTTTTGTTTTTTTTTACTGGACTATGAGTGAAAACTATACTCGTCGTATAGTCTGCCTGTACTATTTTCTTTTCCAATGCATGTTCATTCCTACAGTCCACGCTGTTGCCGTGACTAGTCGAACTTTCATAGTGTACTGCGTGATCAGAATGTCTCTAAGGGCCATAACCCAAATATGTAACAACTTTGACCCCCTGTGCTGACCAGATATGTGAAACGGGATAAAGTCAACCTCTCTTAAAGTCAACACTTTTTCTCAGTCCCAAGGGGTTGACTTTAAGCGGATTCCACTGTACATCTTTCAACCTCCTGATAGAAATTATCTTGCCATCCATCCTTTTGCCTTGTTAAGTATTTTAAATTTGTAGTTTTCAAGCATTAAAACACACAGAAATACAAAATGCTAATCCCGCAACCAGTCGCAAACGCGGTATTACAAAGCGCTGCTTCACAGGTAAGCTATGTGAGATAAGACTTTGGGTCAATTCATTTGTGTACATAAAGCTGTAATCAACCAAAAAAATGCCAGTTAATGTTAATGCCACATAAATTACAGAAAAATGCCATAAAAAAGGCCACTAAAAAGCAAAAAAAAAAATGCAGTAAAAATGCTAAGTTATAAACAAAAAAAAAAAAGGACGACTGATTTTTCAGATAATTTTGTAGGCCATTAGTTACATAAATTAAAATAACATAGATGTATGTACTTACTTGAAAGTTCCATTCTATATGTCTTGTGCCCAGGGCAAATGAGTCGCAGGTCAGACCAGGTGAGTTCAAGTCACCGCCATTTTTTACCGTTTTTCACTATTTTCCGACTATGATACCAAAATCTTTTTTTTTTTTTTTTTCAGATTAAAAAGATGGTTAAATTGACGTTTTGTGAAAAAAAAAAATCTAGTATATTAGTAAGAAAGTAGTTAAAAATGACCAAAAACAGCCGTATATCTTCGTTGCCCGGACGACTTCCGACTCATTTGCCCTGGTCACAAAACATATTAACATTAGATGTATACATTTCAATCTGTGTTTAAGGAAATCTACCAGTGATGACTCTCATGTCTTTATGTGAAGTAGAAAAGATAGGTACATGTATATATCACAATTACATAATGTACAAGGCAGCCCGTGGCCTTCAGTCTAAGACATTGACAATGTAAGCTTACATAGACAAGGTGTCAAAGAAGTTGGGCTCCATCCTTTTGTTATTGCATCTTTCACTTTTTACTAATTGCAAGATCCAGAGGGATTGGACAGAGAGGTCCTGTGGAGTAGCCATTCACCAGACCATACTCCACCTGACTACAGTATTTCCTTTCTGAACATCTTTTATCTTTTGTGTACCAGAATTGTCCTCACACACTTGATGATTTGAAGAATACAATAATAACTGAATGCCAAGAGATCACTTCTGAAACTGTTAACAGTGTGGAAGATAGCTTGATGAAGATACTTGGTGCATGTTTTATTGCAGAGGATGCTCAATTTGAACATTTGTTATGATTGTTATCAAAATAAAGATGTTTTTGACATTAGTGAATTTTTTTTTTTTATACCAGGCTGGTGCACAACTCTGGCACACCCAATATAGGCATGGTAAACTAAATTGATGGTCGACATCAGAACAAGTACACAACACCACACTTGCAGCATTACCGAGAATAATTCTATGTTGGATCAACACCGAGAAAGTCGTAGAGTCAGATAATCTCAGTGAGCAAATGCACACTGCAGCTGAAAAGATAAAATAAAAGAAAGAGAGTGTGTGTGAATGGGGCACTCGAACTGCCAATACATAATAATGTATGTTGCGAGCACGTCAATTCAAATGAGAACAACAAAGTCCATTACCAACCAAACCAAGAGGGTTGTGAGGGACAGGCACACATGAATGACCACTCATCAGTAAAATGGGTGGCACATGCATGGTTAAACACAACTCGCAACAATCGTACAGAACACATTGTGTCACCATAGGCCATGAAGCTATTAATAGCTTCAAGCTGTAAGCCGATAGACATCAACAGCACCAACAGCAAGAAGTAGGATTACTGCAATCATAATAACTACATGTAGTCTGGTCTAGGGTACTACAACTTTTTCATTGTCTCTTAGACCTATACTGAATGCTTTGTCTAAGTCAGCTTTTGATGGACATAATATTAGAAATGCAGTTATACATAGAACTTTTTTGCCAGGTTAAAAATCAGCCCCTGATTTTCATTTAAAAAAGAAAAGAAAAAAAAAACACTGAAAAATGCAAAAAATGTAACAATAGTGAAAAGTTTGGTAGTCAGGTGGCAAATAGGAAAATGTATGGCCACATGATGTGGCATGCAGGTCCATTGTTCATGGATCACAGATAAAATAATCTCAAGATGTAAATGGGTTGATCACAGCATAGTCAGGGCATTGCTATAGTGGTTATGTTTGAGTTATATGCACTGTTCTTTTGTATTGTTTTCCGTCATAGCTTAGATCATGTCAGGTTACAAATAAATTGAGATAACTACTGAAAATGCAGGCTATGAACTGTATTGATACTTTGATGATTAAAGCCCTATGCTGAAAAACTAAAGTGATTTGATTTGTTTTCAGGAATGACGCATTTAAAGCCAAAATTTTGTATTGAGCACAAGGTGAAAGTTTTTAAACATGACATGAAGCATTTTATTTTAGCACAGTATACAAATTGGTGTAGTTGTTACTTTTATTGACTACTACAATCGGGACAAAAAAAAAAAAATACGGTAACAGCTTATTGATGTCAGCATACAGATGCATGTCTCAGTACCAACAGAGAACTATTTTAAGAGTCACGTGGAGAAACCTAATTCTTCTGAAAACTATCACTGTTATTCTGCAGTACAAATACACATCCTGCAACAGCCATGATTCCTCAGAGCCCATTTCTTATGCAGCAGCAGCCCAAACTTCAACAGCTACCATTGAACATATTCTTGTGTCTTTGCTGTAGAATGTTGTTACCAATTCATACATAGACCATCGGTCCAGGTGAGATTCTTCAGATGGTGCAGTGCCAGAGTCATCTGGTATTATTTAAAATATCACATCGCAACTATTAGTGATTTTGAACTGCTTGTGAACAGGCCAATCTCCATTTGCTGCAGGATATGAGAATGGAAGTGCAACAGAAAGCAGAAGTTTCTCCAGCAAGCACAGAGTCAGCCAATCGGCTGAGGGACAGAAACCATGGTACACTTTCAAGACCACAAAATCTTCAAATCAGTGTCCAACTGACGAGTAGAAAGGTGGTATTCTATGAAATCTGTGACTTTAAGCTGGAGACAAAAGAGAAGTTGAGGGGAATGTTCCAGTGGGGTGTAAACAACACATCAGTAGTATGGTGGGTGATGGACATTGGGAGTCATGACCCCGGTGTGGCCATGGTTCTAGAAGATGTCAGGAAGTTAAAGGCTGAAACATCTGATGAAAGAACCCACTCTTCCTTTGAAGACCATCACTTGTCTCGCTCCAGCCGAGGAGTTTTTCTACCACCATCGCATAGAGCAGGTACCTTCCTGCCTAGTGTAAACTGACTTTTTTAAGGGTCAGGTTTGTAAAACTGTGTTCTAACAAGCTATGACAGAGATATTCCAAAGCACACAAACGTGGCACAACTACCCATGACAAAGCATTCCCATCAGTGTATTCTTTGCAACCTTCGTTCAAAATTTTCCAGCCATTATTGCTAGAAAAACCCTAAAGAGTTGTACTAAGAATTGATATTTCAAAACGTGTCGAACGTATATTAATATATATCAACTTTACAAAGCAAAAGGAAGGGACTGGAGCAACCCTAGGACAGATTTTTTTTTTTTTAACTTTTTCATTTCAGATTTTATGATCTAATTGGAAGTTACTTCAAAGTTCTGTGCCTTGCAAAGTACCTTGACCATGCATTCGATAGAAAGTTTTCTTCTTTCAAGATACATGTACTTGTCAGTCCATCCACACAGAAAAGCTGGTGATGCAAATGTCATTGACATCTAAGTCTTCTGATACTCATCAGTGAATTGGGGATTTGCAAGGCACGAAATGTCACAAACAATAAAATCATGTAACTTAAGACTCCTCACATTAACTGTGCACAGAAAGAAACTGAAAATATGAAGAAAATTTAGATACAGTGGAACCTGCAAGAAGTCAGCTCGTTCAAAGTAAACTTTCACTTAAAATCAACATGCACCGTTGCGAACAGATGTCTGTATATTGTCTCTATATTGCATTAGTCTTGTCTCTGATAATGTCAACACCTTCAGAGGCTGAACTTGCTTAAAGTCAACTCCAAATGGCCCACACTGGCCGAATGACAGTCATAAATTGTGAAGACAAAGAGACAAAAGTCTGACAGAGAGACAGATGCCTTGTTACGACACACTAGATAGCCTGTGGGCCAGTCGCTGTATTGAGAAGATGCTTGGCTCTCTTCACCTGTCTCGCATTGGCGGGTATACACAAACACACACCCACACAGCAGTTTCACACTTGCACTTTCACTGTTCATGCATTTGTATGCGAGGCCGTGGATGGTCAGTACAACTGATCACTGATCGCCTTGCCACTGACACGCCTTGCGTTAGCAAGGATACACCAACACCTATTCCCACTCGACTCTCTTCACCCTACTTGTTGACACTCATGCTCAGAGACAGTGCAGACAGCCTGATTTAATTTCAGTCACTTCTTTAGATCACGTAACATGTATTACCGAGATAACTACCCAGGAGAAAATTGAAAATACACTCACTGTGAGTAATTAACCTATTACCGTCAACCTGTATAAAGTCAACCTCGCTTAAAGTCAACACTTTTTCCTTGGTTCCAAGAGGTTAACTTTAAAATGGATTCCATTGTATTTCCAAAAACTGAAAGTGGTCAAACTAAATGAATTTTTTTTAACAACTTAGACCACTATCTGGCCAGTGTGAGAAGGAAAAATCTTCAGCAGAGTATCGTTTTGGAATGAAATATCTACGTGTTTGACAAAGAAGGAAAGAGAGAGACCAAGTGCACAGGAGATGGTGATGTTGATTCTCTGTCATACCACTAATTACTAACTGATAATCACAATAATACATGTATATGAGTTGCGACATAATGAAATCAGGCTCTCATCAAATTTTGAGCATATATGGAGTTATTGGTATCACTGTAAAGATTGTTCATTTCCCATTCTGTGTGTCAAAAAATTTGGTTCTACTTTAGGCAGAAGTTGAGATATGGGCAATTAAAGACGACAGGGGTGGCCTGTTGCTGCAGCTAAGGTTAGTGAGAAAATGGGCGATCACTTTCGTAAAATCCTTATCAATCCTTGTTAGACCATGCCGCTAAATTGCAATTTTTGGGCTTTTTATCTATTCAGTTCATCAAATTGAACTCTGAAATGCATTTTTAAAAAATTTTAAATTGAGAAGGGTTTGCTAAAGAAAAAAAAAATGTAAAAATCCGTTCACTGTTGAAGAACACTTGATTTCTCCGGTCGGCTCAGTTTGACGATCGCCTGATCTCATTCTGTCGTGTCTCATATAGTTTCTATGGTCAATTTGTTCATATTTGTTCAAACTCACTGGAAATCATACACAAGCAAGAGAGTGAAGGAGAGATAGAGAGGGGGAGAGAGGAATAGAGAGAGGGTAAATGATCAAGATTGTATAATTATATTAACCATTGGTAGGAATACAATTTCTTGTTTACTGCATAACTAAGAGAAAAAGAGAGAACACAGGGTGGTGAAGGGGTAGTGGAGAGAGATTGGCATTATTTGAATAAATGAATGAATGAAATACTGCAACTGTTGATCACGTGAGAAAGAGAGAGGTGGTAGTTAGTTACTTTGAGATTTTTAAGCACCTTTATCAGTTTGTTTTCAGTGAGACATCTGTTCGCTGTTGACATAATTCTGATAAATGCTCATCATTCTTTCTTACATTACAGATGGGGAATCCTAGCTACAAAATATATTACAAAAATTAACAGGTATTAATGTTTCACATGTACTGAAATCTCAACTGTCAGATGGCTTATCAGCGGGCAAAGATCGTAGTGTAAAGATAGGGTACAGGTGAAATCAAACTGATACAAAGCACAAAACACAACTGTAGGTTGTGTTTAAATGGCTAAGCCACAAATTATATTTGTTACAAACCGTTGTGAAGAATTTTTTTTCTTTTCACTGATGGCAGTGATCTCTGCCGAAGAACCCACTGCCTAAGGCCCCAGCCCCCCCCCCCCCCCACACACACACACATATGGTGAAATTTTTTTCTCACTATCACTAAAAAAAACCTGCCTAAGAGCCCGGTGCCATGCAAGTACTTATGGTGTAATTTCACACGTCACATTGTTCTTTTGGGACAAATAAACAGTTTTAGGCCTGCAGTAAAAGGGGAAGGGGGTGGAGGGAAGAGGGATTCAAGGAGGGGAAGTGATGGGGGATGTGTACAAACCACATATATGGATTAGCCTGTATCCACTGAATTTCTTTGTCTGCCAACACGTGGGACCAGTGCTCGTGATTGCCTCTGTGTATAGGAGGAATAAGCCTAGCCTGACTGGTCAGTTGTTTTCCTACTTTGGTCGGTCTGGCTAATTTTCAACACTCCAGTCACTTGTGTGATTATCCATAGGGGAACCTAACTGTATCAGGCTTTCTTTCAACAATGGTTTCCCTACATGGAAACTCACTCAGTGTTTGAAAAAAGCTGGGAAATTATTGATGAAACTGTAAATCAAGAAAGGTCAGGAACCATTAGATCTGGTTACAACACACAAGCTGTTTTTATCATACAGAGACATGACATTTCTTTAACTAACTGTAACAATCAACTTAACATAGTCGACAAGACAATAGTCAGGTGGGTTGCATAATGTTTCAATCTGCATAAAAACCTGTCTGCCTAAGAGCCTGCTTTTTTTTTTTTTGTTTCCCACTTACCAGTCTTTTAGGTGAAGACCACTGTAAAACGCATAATTGTGATATGTTTATGGACTTTCTAAGAGGTAGTGCCACGCCACTTATAAGACAATAACAAAGATTTTCCTTCTAAATAATTTTATCTGCTGGGCTTAGCGCTTTGTAACACTGTGTCCATGATAGGTTGTTATTTTGTCACTGTGCAGCGTTATAATGTACCATACAAACTGTCTTGCAGCTTGTTTGTAAAAATGTGGCTGAGGACAACATTAAAAAAAAAAATCTGTGTACAAATGCTTTTTGTTTGACCATTTTTAAATTCAATTGTATTTTTATCTTTTTTTCAGGTATAATGAATATGGCAGGTGCTATTCCAGGTAAGTAGAAGAAAAAATTCTAGATCTAGATTTTCTGGATAATGGAAAGAACAAATATTTTGGGGAATGATCTTCCAAATAAAATAGAGAATTCTTTATTTTGATCTATGAGTATGAAAGCTGCAGATTTAAAGTCATTTGGATAATTAAAAAAAAAAAAAAAAGAGGAGAAAAAGCACAGCTTACTTGTCACTAGTAGTGAAGCATTTGCTTAAGGAAGACGTGAGCATCTTTCACTCATACCATTTACCAGATATTAATCGAATGGCTTATGAAGGCTTGTAAAATAAATTCATTTTGGATGACTGGAGTCAAACTTTAAGGTAGGTATAAAGGTAGATATTGCCCAAAATCGATCATATTGACCATTTTGAGATTTTTGGTATATATGATTCTGTGAGCATTTTATTTTAAGAAGAAGGGTGGACCCAGAGTATGCCAAATCATGTTTGAAGCATGGTAGGGGTGCTCTGAGTTTGCATAGCAACGCATGTAAACAATGCATAACACACTTGGATTCAAACTCTAATTAGCTGCCCACAAGAATGGACCAACATATTTTGGACCGCTTGTGTCTAAGGCTGAGTCATGGAAACAGGAAATGCCAAAAATAGTCACTTTGGTATATGGGTGGAGAACTAGTTGTTCACAGTGTCATTTACTCTTTCGGAATGCCTTTTGGTGATTTTCTCAGTTACCGGTACCTATTTTTGGACAACTAACAAATCTTTCATGCATGATAACTGAACTCAACAACCAATGGCTCAATTGTCTTCACACTTTGCATGCTGCTTCTTAATTATTGCTTTAGAACTTATACCAACAACAATCCTTGTAATTGATATACTTTGTTATTTATAATATGTAGAAGTCATGTGGTCATTTCAATTTCGGTAACATTTTGCAAAGGGATATTTTCTGACCTCACTAAAATTTTTTGTTCATGTGTAGGTCACATGCAGTTGGTACAAGTTCTAGATCTATACAATACTAACTTGCATACCAAATTTTAACTTTATATTTCTATTATTAAAGATGCAGGAGTGTTTTAAAAATTACTGCTATATGTTCTTTATCGGCGGCCATCGTGGATTCCTAATTTGCATATTTGAACTTTTTTCAGTGTAATCCGTCATTCTAGACCTACTAGATACCATTTGTATAGAAATTATCCAGGAAATGCAGATTTAAGCAAAATTGGGCATTTACCTTTATACCTACCTTAAAAGAGCACATCAATGTTGATATTTTGGTTGAATAAACTGAATGGCGCTCAAAGAAAACGTGTTTTTGAACCCGTCATACTATCGAACGTAAAATTCGGATCAAGCAGCCTCTCGACTTTATTATTTATTTATTATCACATGTTTAAAATAACGTCAAAGATAATAAGCTTTTCTCCAATTTATGTACATAGATACACAAATACATATGCAACAATGTTGGGTGCCAAGTTTCACATGGATCTATAATTCGGTAGTTGTCGAGTCCACAAGCCTATTATGGGTTTCTTGCAATTTTATGCTTTTGACATTAAGAGAACCCACGGTTTTCGTGGGAGATTATATATCTATATAAAAATAGGTTAAGCAGATACTGTCCGGCAATTTCAAATTTAAAGTGCATCGCAAGCGCGTGCTCCTCGGTGTTGATATTTTTATGTTTTGAAAGCGTCATACTGTCCAACGTACAATTCGGATCAAGCAGCCTCGAGAGTTTATTATTCAATTTTTATAACATTTTCAGAATAATGTCAAAGATAATAAGCCTTTTTCGTGTTTATGTACATAGAAACACAGATCCATGCAACAACGTTGGGTGCGAAATTTCAAATGGATCCATTGACAGTTTTCGATTCAAAGAAGCCAATTGTGGGTTTTCTTACAATTTTATGATATAGACTAGAAGAGAACCCTCGGCCTCCGTGGGAGATTTTTTTTTTTTTTTTATAGATCAAGCCGTCACTGCAGTGCGGCTCAAAATGTATGGAAGGCGTGCGCACCTCGATGACTATATTGTGGGTGATTAAACTGGACTACTGCGAGCATTTTTTTTTTTGGTGGAAAAGAGGATAAAGACTGTGAAACTGTATTTTGCAACAAAAAATTCCACACCATCATCCAATCACACGTTTGGTAGAAATATTTGGAAACACTGGAAGTATAGTTAAAAATAAAAAGGTCGTAGTGGTCCAAAGTTCACTTTGAGAACGCCAGCCCGTGTAGAAAATATCAGGAATCAGTTGAAACAGTCACTCCACAAGTGGTGGGGAATTTTCTTCCCACGTTATTCGCGTCGATTGCGTCTGTAAACAGATGCATACTTTCGTTCAAAATTCAGCTGTGTTTCTTTAACGCCTTATCTCGGCCTGTGGCTGCCTGTTTTCCTCCGAGAATTTTTGTGGGTAGAAATTTGAAATTTGGAAATTTTAACCGGACAGCGGTACGCGGTACTCCACCCAGTCTTCATCGATGTCTAACTGCAAAGGGTTCTTTAAATTGCGTAGCGCTCACACGGGACCCCTGAAATATATTGCTCTTATCCAAGAAGACTAGATGTCAAGCTTTCCTAACCAAAGTAAGCCAGGAGCCTTTGAGTTACTGTAAAAAAAGAACAGTTCCTCACGTAAATGTATATATTTACCTCAGAACATGCTGTTACGTGAATTTTCTTTCTCATAAAATCCAAAATTTCTTATTCAGAGAGGGCGTCCTTTTAATTTCTGCAACATAAAAACATCGATATGCGACCACATTCATCATATTCATCTCCCGATAACTTTGTTCCTATCTTTGCTTTGGACTAAAATTAAATCTAACACAAACTGAGAATATATCATTCTCAGATGACCTCTTAGTCTTATTGACCGCCGGGGTCCCACTCAAGATTTCCCAACCTGCTCCCCCAATCTCTCATGGTTTTCACCCAGGCTCAGGGCGTGCACCCACTCTCATTGGTATCTTGCCAGCTCTTGTGCTGCCTGTCTCTATCCATCCGTCCTTACACAGTGCCATGTAGGGGTGTTTTGAGATCTAGATAGTAATGTGCCCAGAAACTGAGAACAACTACTATAGAGTGCATTAATGATATTGGATGAAGATCCCAATCTCAGAGTTGCCTTTTCCAAAAGATAGAAGGATAGACAGACTGATAGACAGATAGATAATAGAAAGACAGGCAGACAGATGGATGGATGGATAGATAGATAGATAGATAGATAGATAGATAGATAGATAGATAGATAGATAGATAGACAGACAGACAGACAGA
>JBCAUA010040151.1:0-11982 GCA_038406235.1 Peronia verruculata | reverse complement strand
GGCCGCGTTTCAGACGAAGGCTAACTCCCCCCCCCCCCCCCCCCACCCGGTCCGTGCTAAATATAACAACAAGCCTTCCCTTTGCAGTTCTACAAAAATGCTACAGTGATTTTAAACTCTGGCCAAGAAAAGCTCACATCTTTAACTGCAATGAGACATTACTTCTATTGCTTTTTAAAATGTTACTGGGCTCTCAAAATTCATTTGAAGCCCTGAAATTTAAGAATATATTCTGTTTTAAATTTTTAAAGGATCGCCATTTTGCTCAGAATTTACCAAGATGGCGGCCAGCTCGCTCGGCCTCTCTCTGAATGTTTCAGTAATGTTACATGTACTGTTGTCACTGCTCCAGACAGTAGCAGAATTTTTTAAGTCTAGAGTTATCCACACATATCGACTGGTCATTGTAGGCGTTTATCCTGCTGACGTCTCCACCTAATTTAAATACGTCCGTCTCAGGGTCAAAGATCAAGGTCGCCTCGAAGAGGGCATAACCCGGCGTGGTAGTCAAGGTCACTTGGAAAATCACCGGCGCTTCCGTTTTGTCACCGTAAACAACCGTAATATTTATGACGTCATGAAAACTGTCGGCGAATCTGAGAATTCGATCGTTCGATTCCATTTGAACGACGTCGGTAATGTTGTGTAAGGCTAATTTGGCACACAAATGCGAAGCTGGAAGTAACACATCGTTGAGCTGGCTGACTACGGCTCTGCCAATTTTGTTCGCCAGTTTCCCTTTAGGATTGAGTTTTTTCTGTTCTAAGCACAGACACCAGTGGGGCAAAATACTGGCGTGCTCGCACGTCCGTTCAGCAGGGACTTCCCTCAACAGACTTATACCCCTTTGGGATACATCCGCCTTTCTGTCCTCGCCATGAAAATATAAGATATCCTTCAGTGTCTCATAAATATCGAAAGGCGTAGTTAGTCTTCTTGAGTTTGTTCTTAAATTTGCCACAAGTTTGGGGTATTTCTTGTGAAAGCTAGGGGGGAAAACTAAATAAAGGAAAGGCAACCTCTCTTCAACTTTTCCGACATAGGAATCCCTCATATCTCCAAACCGATAACCATGGTCGCTGTACAGAATGAGAATTGTGTTATTCAAATGACCCTCTTCCCTGAATCGTTGTAAAAATTTGACGTAAGCATAATCCGCCGACCCGGCTAAATTTAGATTGTCGTGGGTCAGCCTCGTTATGAACGTAAATCCAAAGTGAGGCTTGTCGTGGAAAACCCGCGAAAAGTCTGTGATGTAATCCAGTAACATGGTGGTCTCCAGACGATCCGCTATACAATTATGGTTCCTATTCCACACACTTTTATATTTTTCCAACGCCAAGGATAAAGGACGATTGTAGTAGTCGGCGGGTGGTTGGTGAAAGCCTTCTTTGGCGTACACAAAGATGGCGATTTTGGGGGCGTCTTCTGCATAGAGGGTGCGGTACCCGGCTTTGGAAAAATTCTTCCAGAAAAAAGGGTACTCGTCGAAGGGATGGCGGACCATCGTTTCGTTCCAGCCAATTTCGCTGACGAATTTGCCCATCATCATGGGAACGATATTCACAAAGGTGTTATCGGCCACTTTGTTGTAACCTGACATCTCGAACGCCTGGAGCTCGTGCTGTAGGAAGTCACGTGTCTGAGGCATCTGGCGTATGAAGTTCAGTCTGGAAACCGAGTCCACTCCGATCATATGGACGTTGTAAGTCTCTTTGGGGGCGTGTTTCCGTTTGTGTTGCCGGAACCGGTAACTGCAGCGGTTTTCTACTTCCTCTTTGGGCGCCACCGAGGCGTGAAAATTCGTGGAGAGTTTTCCTTCACTTTTGCTGAAACAATATATCCGCATGAATTCGTCCTCTGGCGGAACGATGATATCGTAATCGAATTTCTTACTGAGATCGCCGTACACGAAGCTGAAGTCGGTGTTTTTAGGACCTCTGGAGATGGGCTGATACTGGCAGTATTTGAAATCGCCCTCTAGGTCCACTTCAACTCTAGTTCGATTGATGTAGAGAATAGACCCATTGATATAGGTCAAGGAGGGTTTCCCCGTACACTGGATTTCCCCGCGGCGTTTTATTCTCTGCATAACGATTGGATCAAAAGGGTCAATATCAGGGATCTTGCAATAGGGCGTGTCCAATAGGAAGCCTTGGTCAGGGGGCAAGCTGGCAACTGATTGGCTGAAGAGGCCATACCTCCCCGTCCCTCCCAGCCGAGCCTGCGTGTACACCAAACTGGTTTGAGACCAACTGCTCAGCAGCAGCAGCGCCCCCATGGCAAGGGAGAGCATCAAGAGGAGGAATCGCCCCGGCCTCCGACAGACCGCCATCTTTAGTGTCTCGGGCAAAGCGTCGCCACCTCGCCTGGAATAGAGGAAAAAATAGGGGAAAATCAATTCATTGTGGCAAATAAAACATCAAGATAAAGTTAACTGTTACATCTCCTAGAAGAGGATTTTTTTTTTTAAATCGATGAGACATACTATATTTTGTTATACATTTTAACACAATACTCATGCAAAACACACTCACATTTTCTTTCTCTCTCTCTCTCTCTCTCTCTCTCTCTCTCTCTCTCTCTCATACACACACACAACACATACACAGACTAAAATATTGGAAGTTTTTCAGCTGATCCTCAAGTGGATGCATGGAGACAGCCTGAATTAGATGTGGCTTTGATGAGCAATTCACCTAGTACAGATTCTTGAAAATCTACGGCCGATTTCTAGGCTTGTGTATACAGAAATATAGGTGGAATATACATCATAGAGCAGACCAATCTAACTCATGAAATAATTTCAAAATCAAGACTTAGTTTTGTGATCTTTCTAAGCATTATCAACGTGTTAGGGGTGACATCTTCTCTCTCTTCTTGCTCCTGTCCTCTGTCCAACTCTCTTTTCTCTCTTCTTCTATATGCTTGTGGCGTGTGGCGTGTTCAGTGGTTTTTGCTGCGGCCTTTGGAAGCAGTGGTCATTGGTTCGAATCGCAAAGGTAGCACGTTGTATCTTTAGGAAAGATACTTAACACACAATTTTGCTCAGCCCACCCATCTGTAAAACGGGTACCTGGTGTATAGGGGAAGTACAGTGGCGCTGCACTGCGGCGACGCGGTCTGAAATGGCCAAGACAATTTCCCCTCTTGGGGGGTCACGGGATGGTACTTTTACTTTACTTTACTTTGATCAGCCCTCTTGACGTGTAAACCTGTCGTACGGTGGCAATATAGCCGTGACGTTATACCTCATCACATACAAAACACGGTAAGAAAATGCAGTTTGTAGGGAATAAAGGATTGCAGTAGGATATATTGTGAGAGCTATATGTAATTGAGAAAGTGGGGAAATTATTACATAATGATGGAATAAAGATTATACCAAAGTGAGAGTTGGTTAATGTGCTTTGTAATGCCAGGCCAAACTCAGTTCGATCCGTCGTCACAGACAGATCTGAAGAAGTAATGGCCCTCACATCGTTATGTTATTATGGAATCATTTTGAAATCCAGATTGAATAAAGTCTTAGCCATCTGTCAGCTGAAATCATATTGTAAACAATGGCACCAAATATCGGGTCTTTTCAATTAAAAATAATAATAAAAAAACAAAAACAAACAACAACAACAGAGAATATTAACTTATTTACATATCGCTTATCCTATACAAGACAGGCTGCAAATACTTTAAAAATCTATTATTACTCTGACAGATGCAATGGAGACATTTCACGTCCTCAGCTTCCAGAGAAGAAACAAGATGGCTGGCAGTTATCCGCTCAATTTTTTTTTTAATCTATCAAAAAAATTGTCTGCCTATAGTCGGGTCCCAGTTTCATTTGGGTCAAGTCTGGAGATCTATGCAGACTATCTTTCCCAAAGACAAAATGCACAGAAAGTTATACCACCGCCATTTCTCTTCATATTCTGCTATGTATTGACGTGGCCACAATCGTAAGATGTACCGGACAACAGTGGCCTCGCTACTTATGCCTCAGGTACACGAAGAAGCTCAGTGCCGTTATTATGTGACAACTCACGAGATGAAAATATGAACGCTATCAGTAGAGGTTAGAACTGGGCAGTTAGAACAAGTGAGAATAACGCTGATAGTAACACGTTTACCGGTTGTTCCACGTCACTGGTTCGACATGGCAACTTTTTTCCTTCTCATTGCTCCACTTCACTTTCGTACAGAAGAAAAAAACAACAACAACAAATAAACAAGCATTCTTTTTCAGAGGCCGTCTGGTAGTCCAGGTTTTTTGTTATTATTATTTTAGGAGGTCCCCTGGTAGAATCTCGCTATTTTTTCGTTAGACTCGGTCTGGAAGAAAAGCGTAGAAATCACGCGCCACTGAAACACCTGCGCTTTACAATTTTGAAAGAGTACGCACTCTCCGGAAAGATCATTCAAGAACGCACTTAAAAGGAAGGAGGTTCCTGCGTCCGCAAGCTCTCAGCCGTTGTTGGTATTTGTTTTGTTTCCGCCCTGGTCTTGAGTAAAGAACCGGCGCCTCTCGGACAAAAAAAGATCTAGTACACGTCGGTCAAGAACACAGAGCCAAGCCAGTCAATGAAAGAGAAATGGGCAGTTAACCGTAAAAGTATCAAGGGGGGCGATCTGGTCATAAATCTGGCTCTTAGATTTGCTTTACTTTTTAATTCCGCTCCAAATGACTAGCCCGATAATACGACAGTACGTGACCTAGATCTATATCGATTATCAACCTAAACTATCATTTCTGGAACATCAATAAAACCTATAGACTAGACCAATCCCTGAAAGTCTCAACGGCCGATTTGCTTTCAAACTGAGAATTTTGCTTTTTGTATCTGGGTTAAAGACTCTCTCTTTATTTCGCACAGGAATATCTTTTAAATTAATGACATCGGTTTACAAAATAGCAAGAAGATACTGGTATTTTACTGCCATTTAAATGTATATAATCTCTCATTCTTGAATTTGAGTGACTATCTCCATGGCAGCACTAACGCTCCGACTGAATCATCAGTTACATCAGATGTTTACATAGGCCTACACTATGCGTGTTTTCTTGCACACCTAAAGCAAAAGCCTGCGCGTACAAAAAGAAGTATCTATACTTATCTATGCGTTCTGTGTTGAAAACAAAAACAAAATAAAACTACACATGATTGAAATGTGACGAGCACAGATAATTTATTTCTGTCCTTACAACAGTCGTGGGTGTCCGCCCCATTATGAACAATCTTCATCATGCAAATAGAAACAAAGAAAGATTTCTCACTCCCACGTATTTTTCTGTCAGTACGCACAGACGTCGCACAAGAGCAAAGAGCCCCTGGTATGCTGGAAATTTCTGCCGACACTCGAACGGTTAAAGCAGAGATTTTGCTTGCAGTAAGCCATGATCTGCAGTAAGCCAAGATCTTATCAGAGACCCGGGAACAAAGTGAATACAAAGAATGTGATAAAATGTCTCGTGAGCTTCAAACTGCCAGTGGAGTTGGGAGTTTCTGAAGCTCTGAGCTAACCCTCTCTGGTCCCGTGTGACATAATAGTATACGATACAGAAAGTGTGCTATAGACATAAGTATGCAGTGGTCAGGTGATTGGGCCGTCGGACTGGGGATCAGAAGTTCTGGGTTCGAAGCTTGATGGGTCCAGGCATTTGGTCCTTGGGAAAGACACATATACCTTGATTGTACCCAGATAAACATGGGGAATTGGCAACAGGCAGAGGCTGTAGTATAATGAGATTTGAGCATCTAACATTTAGCCGCCCTTGTATGGTTCCCAGAAGTTGAGAACGTACGCCAGCATCTTCGTCGGGTCTGCCGGTTAAAACACGTACATGTAACGGATTGTAAAGGGTTTATAGCCTGTATAGCACCGAACTAAGCGCTATATATATATATATATATATTCTATTATTATATGAAGATGAGACTCTGAAAACCATTAACACCTTAAAAGGGAACCCTTAGTTTTGAACGATTCACAGTTTCTGCAGCTGATTTCCACCGCAGTTTTGCTGAATACAATGGAGGAAATCTAATATAGTATCATTATGTTTTAAAACCTATGTGAACTTTACAAGGTTAACACAAGAGGTAGAAATGTAATTTCCAGCAGATCCTAATTCCTTCCGCTCCTGCTCCGCTGTTTGCCTGCTCTTTCACTTATAACTTAATTAGACAGAGCATCTTTTTCCTGAAATCTTTTGTTTCGGAAAATCCCCTTTCAGTTTTACAGCATATCTCTTACTGACTTGCTTTTTTAATATACTGACGGACTTTAAAAACGCAATACCTGAAAATGATTCTTTATATCAAGTGTTGCATTTTTAAAAGTCCATCAGTATACATAGGTTATAAAAGGAAAAGACATCTTTGAAAAGATGTGATTCAATAGGTTCTCTTTCTGAGATCGTAGAAAATTGTTCATGTCGTGAGCTCATTCTCTGTTGCTCTATCTCTATAATTCGTACTTTGAGAAACTTGATGTTTTTATATTTAGCAACTGTTTTTGTACATAGGAGATAGGACCAAAAAAAAAACGAATTTTCAAAATCGACCTGTTTGGGCAAGTGATCGGTGTAATGATTCCATTATAAGGTAGATTTACTCTCTCTTTCATATGAAATATATATCTCCAAATAACTCACAAGTGGAGACAGAGCAACAAAGAATTCATCTCGCGATGTTTCCGAAGATATAGGGAAGTTATTAACAGAGGGGAAAAAAGGTGTTTAGTCGAATCAGACTTCACTTGCAACCCTCCCCCCCCCCACTTTCTTCCTTTCGTGTCCCCGCCCCCCCCCCCCCGCCTGCCCTTAACGCTATGTTTGTTTGCATGCAAGAAGGGCGGGGTGTACGCACGTCTTTGAGAGGATGAAGAAGTTAAGAGCAGTTCAGAAAGTTGTTGCTCACCACTGTCTGTGCGTGCGGTTATTGCAGCGTCAGGGGTAGCGGTGTGCGCCGTCACAACGTGAGTGCTGGTAGTGTGAGACATGTAGGGAACTTGTACAGTGAGTGAGTGAGTGAGGGAGAGAGTGAGGGAGTGAGTGGGTGAGTGAGTGAGTGAGTGAGGGAGTGAGTGAGTGAGTTAGTGAGTGAGTGAGTGAGTGTCAGTGAGTGAGTGAGTCAGTGAGTGAGTGAGTCAGTCAGTAAGTGAATCAGTGAGTCAGTTATTCAGTTAGTCAGTGTGAGTAGATAAGTGACTGACTTACTGACTGAATGATCTGGCCGGTCTGGTCAGAATGTCACTTATCAGACTTTTGACGATGATTGCCTTCCAAACAGAAAACCGTCCACTCACAGGCTACTCATATCTTATCCCATTGAAACACAGATTGTCGTCTTTCAAACGTAAAAATAACTTCTGTCGTAGATATTCGGACTCTGTGACAGTGGCTATAGACATTTTTGCAATTAAGCTATGGCACTATTCAGTTTATAGAATTTTTCTTTTTAACTTTACTTCAAGACATACAATGTGAACAGTTAACGTAGTCGTATTATCATTACAAACAAATTATACATAATTAAAACGGCTGAAAGAAATGAACATATCAAAAGTGCCTGATTTATTTCTTGATATTATTTCATTTAATTGTATAATATTCTCCAAAACCTGTAAAGGAATTTAGAGGTTTCTTATAGGAGATGAACGATGGTAGGATGTTTAGCCTATAAATCATACACTCCCGCATAGTACAAATTCCTTGCTGAAAGCGTTTTGTTATCTAGTATTACCCCCAGTTAATGCTGTGTTTTCAGCATTTGAAAAGGGTACACATAGATCGCACGTTAGCATTTCCAAAGAAAGAAATATGGAAGTCTTTAGCATTCAATACCGGTACTAATAATGTATGGTATAGCGCTCATTCCTGTACTGTAGATCTACAGGCTGTTGCTCTATATTCTGTAAACTTTCTACTCAATGATTTGTCCGATAGGCCAGATACAGCCACGTTACCGTAATGTTCCTAAAAAAAACATGTCTTAGTATTAGAAGTCTCTAGCACTAAAAGTACCCAAGTCACCTCTCATACAGTCTGAAAGGTAAAAACACACACACATATAAGAGAGAGAGAGAGAGAGAGAGAGAGAGAGAGAGAGAAGAAAAAGGAGAAGAAAAGAGAAAACAAAATTGAGAGGCTAAAGTCAACCAAGTGGCAGACATCAACTTATGATGACATGCATTGAACAAACTCGAAATAGTTCACCATATAACAGGTTTTTCCACAGCCCTGACACATACATGCAAGTTTATGCTCTCAGCGTTTAAACAGCGGCACACATAAGTAACACCATGACATTTGCAATTACCGAATTCTGGAAAATGGCGACGCGGCTCCTACCACTGCCGACATAGCTTTGCTTTTCCGCTAGATGTGGGCTAGTTGTGCAGATGTAGAGAAACGAAGAATCCTGAAGCGATGATAAAGAAGCCGCTGACGCCCAGGAAAACCGTACAGCAGACAGTTGCCATATCTGAGGCTGGAGGTACTCGAATTAAATTAAATATAAAATGTTATCTTTGGAGCCTTGGCAACAGCCGCCCCCTTTCCCATTTGTCCCCCCCCCCCCCCTCCCCCATCAGTCTTGCCTCCTCCCTCATCCTCCCCCCGTTCCTCTCCTCACCTAACTGTCATGTAAGGTTAAGAAGATAAGATAAGAATTTATCCAGCCTCAGACTCAGGTCTATTCCAGCGGTTCTCGAATATTTCGTGAGCTCCGTTCTCTCTTGCTCTATCTCCATTTTTCTGCATATTAAGAAAATTGATGTTTTATGTTTAGCAAACTGTTTTTGCACATATGAGATAGGACAAAACGATTTTCAAAATCTATCTGTTGGGCCAAGTGATCGGTGAAATAATTACATTATATGGTAGATTTACTATCCCTCTTTCATATGACATATATCTCCAAATAGCCCAACAGTGGAGTTAGAGCGACAAATAACTGAACTCGCGATTTGCTGTAGATCTACAGCTCTGTCCAACGAGATATCATACCATTTTCTTTCACGAATCACGAACAAAAGCAATCTGTCCATCACTGTCTGATTAGCAAAGATCAGAATGTATTCTTCAAAATCCACACATGCACATTTAGTGAGGTCAATTCTCTGTTGCCCTAGCTCCATTTTTCATATTTTGAGAAAATTGATGCGTTGTGTTTAGCAGCTGTTTCTGTACATAGGAGATAGGACAAAATAATTTTCAAAATATACCTGTTTGGGCAAATGATCGGTTAAATGACTGCAGTAATATGATAGATTTACTATCCTTTTTCACATGACATATGTATCTCCAAATCGACCAAAATAGAGATAGGACAACAAAGAACAGAGCTCGCGAAATAAACAGCAAATTCCTACAGTCTCATTTCCTTCCTGGATCTACAGTACTCAAGATTTTATCGTGTCGAGTTCTATTTATTTTATATCAGACTTGAAGGCTTGCACTGTCCTTTTCTTGAGCTAATTCTTCAAACAAATTGCAAGAAGAATGTTCTGGTGCATTTCTAAAATGGGGCGATTGAAGACATTCAAATTGACAAACTTCAGAAAACTTTTTCCTTGTGATACTTTTGAGAGAAATAAAACTTTTTCCTTATGACACTTAAAGGGATAGAATTCCTCGTGAAGCAGTTCTCGGAATGAATAAATTGAACACAAACAGAAAATATAAATTTTGGCCCACTGCAAAAAAACATACAAATATATATATATATATATATTAATGAGCAAAAACACACACAGACACACCCATCCGCACAAAAATAAATACAGAATATCATAACATCTGTAAATGGCGTTGCTTCAGGAAACCGAATCTGGACACTTCCTGCTGAGAGAGTGTGCAAAACTCCTAGGCTGAGAATCCCTGGCCAACATCGCGCACTGACGTCACGTGCCTGCTGCTCCTGGCAAACTCTAGAGTCTGCCTGTTTGTCACTACAAATCTGTGCGCTACAGTAACAGATGGGGTTTGGCGGCTGTCCTGAGTCGCCATCTTTCTTCTATAGACTCTACATTTCTTTCTTTCTTTCTTTTTCTTCTTTCTTTCTTTCTTTTTTTCATCTCTATTCTTACTTTCTTTTTCTTTCATTCTTTCTTTCTTTTCCTTCTTTGTTCTCTCTTTCTATTTGTTATCTTCTTCTTTCTTTCTTTCATTTTTTCTTCCTTTCTTTCTTTCCAGTTTTGTTTCTTCCTTTCTCACGTTTCTGTCTTTTTTTTTTTACTTCTCTCTTTTTTCTTTCTTTCTTTCCTTCTTCCTCTTTTTTCCTTTCTGATTTTCTTTCACTGTTTGTTTGTGTTGTGGTTTAACAACACATCAGCATGATTACAGCTATATTGTGTCAAACACGGTAAGTTACGCTTACATGTCAAGAAGATGAGAGGAAAAAAGTGGGACAAAAGACAGAGGCAAGGAGAGAGAGAGAGAGAGAAGAGATGTGACCCCTGGAATGTCGAGGATGGCACTCCATAGGAGATATCCCAAAGATAGCGGGCTTACACCGCCTGCAGGTGGGAGCAGAGAACCTACTTATAAACCCCCGGCCCCCGCCTAGGAACTCTTTCATTGTTTTCTTCCTTTTCTAAAGACATCGTCGTTTTTTTTAACCTTAGTTCTCTCAACGGATCAGCATCCACACCAAACCCACACCAGTAAACAACAACAACAACAACGATTATAAAGACACCACAATAACAACTGTAACAACACCATCATCACCACTACCAACAACTCTATAGAAAAGATAAATGTACTATACAAGCTTAAAAATTGCTCAGTTCATTAATCCCCCTTACATATTCGAAAATTAACTTTCTCTCCATCTCACACGTACACATTTGTCAGCCATTTTGTTTTCAACGAACACGCTGAAAATCCCCCCCCCCCTCCTTTCTCTCTCTCTTTCTCTAGCATCTTCTGTCTTTGCATGTATGTCCGCACGTATTTGTTTTGTTCACTATGAAACCTTTCCCTATCTCTCTCTCTCTCTTTCTTTCTCTTCCTCTCCTTCTTTCTCACTTTCTCTTCCTCTTCTTCTTCTTCTCTCTCGCTCCCTCCCTCTCTCTCTCTCTCTCTCTGTCCTCCTCTCAATCACTGTGTCCGTGTACCTAGATCTACATAATATTTATTTTGTTCAAAATATTATTAAACTTTATTTCCCTCCCTCCCCCTCTCTCCCTCTCTTGCTCGCCCGCGCGCTCGATCACTCACTCACTCACTCGTTCATCGTGTCGGTCTTTCTATGTGTTTCTATCGCCTTCATAGCACAAGACTTTCTCTTTCTGTCTTCTGTTCACCATTTTCACTCTCTTCTTCCTAACAACTACTTTCTAAAAAAAAAACTTACCCAAACAAACATTTCTACTTCCCTCAGAGTTTGAAGATGTTATCTGGAAAGCACATCTAGAATCTGAGAACGAACGCACATGTGCACACACACACACATACACACATGTCTGCCACTATCATACCAATCCACTCACTCACAAACACACATACTGACACATATATACACACACGCGATTTATCTAGGAAAACGGGCGCACACACAAATACACACACAAACACACACACACACAAACACACATGTCTGCCACTCTCACATCAATCCACTCACTCACAAACACACATACTGACAGGAACGTAAATTTTAACACACATATTATACACGCACACGATTTATCTAGGAAAGCGGGTGAGAAAAAAAAAATCGAACTCGTTCGGCTCAGGGTCTATGAAAATTCAAAGGGCTGTGATTATTTCAAAACCACAAATATCAAGTGACTTAGCAAAGATGGGTCAGACCGCCTTCGAACGTATCCGTTCCAGAACTGCTGATTTAAAAAGGAGCAACCTAGAAGCACTAAGCTAGAGTCGAAAGGAATGGAAAATTAGATAGATAGATAGATAGATAGATAGTTAGATAGATAGATAGATAGATAGATAGATAGATAGATAGATAGATAGAT
>JBCAUA010040129.1:0-11983 GCA_038406235.1 Peronia verruculata | reverse complement strand
TGTTGACTCGGCCTTAGCGCCAGATTGCTGATTTTAGATAGGTTACTGCACAAAATGACCCGTACCCTATGGGATAGAGTCATCCAAGCGAGTTGCGCAAGACACACACGAACACGACAACGCAGGCTGCTAAGAGCAAACCGCTCGCAGTCCAACCTGGGATTAGAATTAGAATCAGAGAACTCCCGCAGGACCAACCTCACTGATAGTATGGACGTGAAATATCAAAAAGGCTTCAGTTTAGAGAGTTTGTGGTACAATCAAATTAGAAAGCAGCCACCGGTTTTATGTGATAGAATATCCACTCTTGGTCATAATTATTTCAAGTGGTAGTCACCTTTTGTAGCGGTGTGGGGTCACTCATGGGGTCAAGTGTGCACAAGGGGGTCAAAACATGCAAAATATAAAAAAAAAAAAAAGTTGAGACATTAAATGCTTTATCATATAACAATGAAAATCGTAACTAATTAGCAATCTATTTCAGTCGCAGTTTAATTGATTTCTATAGTCGAAATCCATCAA
The DNA here is from genome assembly GCA_038406235.1 of Peronia verruculata. Classification (NCBI taxonomy): domain Eukaryota; kingdom Metazoa; phylum Mollusca; class Gastropoda; order Systellommatophora; family Onchidiidae; genus Peronia; species Peronia verruculata. Next base: position 11,461 of record JBCAUA010040129.1, on the reverse strand, counting down.
CAGTTATCATTATTCCTAAAATGCCTTAAAGACGTGAAATATCAGAAAGCTTAATTTGATGTAGGTCGTGACATGATGAAATCTAAAAGCAACCATCGATTTCATACCGAGGAACATAGACTCTAGATCAATTTCAAGTGGAAGTCACCGATCTAAAGGGTTGGGGGTCACTCACGGGGTCAATGAGTGCAAAGGCCAAAATATGTAAAATAGCTAAATGCCTCAAAAAGTTAAATCATCCAATGATTTATCATATAATAAACATAACTGCATGAACTATGAACATTGTAATTAATATCAATTTATCTTAGTCATAATGTAATTGATTTATATAGTTCAAATCAAACAGTAATCGCTATTTTTCTTATAACGCATAAATATCATAGCTTAGTGTTTTTATATAAACACTGTTAATTTATATTGCCTTGTTATGGTTTTAGCTGTGATACACATGTACATTACATATAATCATAAGAACAAGAAGCTACATGCATAAACATATCTTCATAAAGACACATATGTGGCAACCTTCTTTTGAAAGATCAAACTTTACCACTGTTCTTTTCACACACCATAATTCATTCACACAACAACCCAAAGAAAACGACGTCCGGGCACGGACTATTGCTGCAACACGAGCGAGAAAGACAAAGAGAGAGAGATAGAGAGAGAGAGAGAGACTGTGTGTGTGTGAGAGAGAGTAAGATGAGAAAGAAAGAAAGGGAGAGAGAGAGAGATATTGTGCCAACACATTTCTAGTTATCAGGTCCACTGTCAAGCTCTGAGCTATTTTACGCTTCATTTTCGTTGCCGGTTTCTTCGTTAAGGATATTTTGCTATTGTGGCACCGACCAGCTTGCAACTTCATGCATCGTGTAGGAAACAAGTTTTTAGTTCTTAAGGCAACTGTAGATATTCGTTCTGTATTGGTTCTTACACTGGCAAGTCAGCATTTCAGGCCTGTCTTTCGGAACTGAGGCTTAGCTAGTCCACCATCTGGGCCGTTCTGCCAACCACACCCAAACAATGATGGAACTGTGGTAGCACTTTACCATGCAAAAGTCTGGAATTGTCTGTGTACATTTAATCCGGAAGGCGTCTTCAGATGGTAATAATAAGTCTTTTTTTTTTAATCCGAAACAAACCAACGCAAAGTTCGTCGACACTTTTTATCCGAGGCAGGGACCTGCATTTTAACCACATTTCTGGTTGTATCGGATATACCACTCTCTCCTACCAAGGTTTTTCGGGAGTATGGATAATTGAGAAGCGTTATCCACGCCTTTTCTTGCCAAATCCTACAAAAGAACTTGTCGCAGCCCGCACTCAGTAAGGACATGGAAGCATGGCAGGTTGGCAGTGACTTCAACAGTGGATGTGTCTTTCAGTGCATGGACAGGCAAACCTTGGCTTAAGCTTCGTTCTAGCATGTGTCTACAACTATTTTGCTCCTGTTTGATCATTGAAGTGCGCTAGCATGACGAGGAGATCAATGTCTCAGCTAATCACTACCTTGATATCCAATCCTCGTGGCCTTTACTGCAGGGGGGAATCGTACGGGTGTCAGCTTCCTCCGAATTATTGTGTAACTGCTCAACGTCTAACCTGGTTGAAGAATACACTTTGCAATTAATCTCCGAGTTTAAGGCGGCTCTTGAGACTGTATGACCGCTTTTGGCGCTTTGCTGTCTTGATTCAGTGCTGTCTTGATTCAGTGCTGTTTAGTGGTCAAACACATCTACCTTGGAGTGCTCTTCATCCACAAAAGTCATTGTTTTTCTTCATTCTTTCACATCCCATCTCCTTGTGATGTTCCCTCTCTACGTTTATCCCCCTCACCCCCCCCCCATCATCGTGTTCCCCATAGCCTAATTCTGTCTTCAAACGTGAAACACCATCTGTTTCTTACTGAATCCTTTTTGCTAATGCCCATCAGTCCCCCCCCTCCCCAGAAATCTTTCCAGCTTCATTTTTTTTATTGTTCTCTTAAACCAAATTATAATGAGGTTTCCTCAACAACAAAGTTACCATCTGCAACCTTCTCGTAAACTTCCGGTGCTATATCTTGCAGCTGCACCATATCCACAACGTAGACCTTCCCCTATCCCACGTAGTTTATGTGATCATACACTGTCATCCATTTCAGCATCTTCTTGGAAAGAGCGAGGTGAAGATTCTAGTTCCCTCCTCTTTCAACCCGAATAAAATCCAGCACTGTTTGAACAAGGCACATGTAACATTTCCATAATTGAGACGTTTCATTTTTTACAGCGTAACATGATTGCCGTACTAGCTGTTTTGTAAAAAGAACACAGATGTCATTTTCGAGCCTCTGCAGTTTCCTCATTCCCTTTATTCTTGTCCATGACTCGCTGAGAAAAAGCTGACAGCAGTCAAGCAATATCCTTTTTACTTGCAGAAACCCAACCACTGTCTTTCTTCTGACAAAATATATCTCTTCCCAATTCCGTATTGTTCTCACACAAAACTGAATATGTGTGCTTTCATACGTTTGATAGTTCAGGTCTTTTTGACAATCTTCGACGTGATGAATACGAGGCGATTCTGACAAATGCACAAAATAGTATTACTGATGATCTATTATACTAAATACAAGATTTAGGCAAACTTCGAAACCTTATATGTAATGAATAACGTTTCAAATTTAAACATTGTCTTTCGCTGTTTCGAAACAGTGGAAGTATGCTGAGTTATCCATTGACAGACCTTAAAGTGATCTCTGCGGGCGGTCGCTGTGATGTCAAGTGTGTCGTATTTTTTATTCCATACCGCGGCGCCGAAAACCTGGGGGTAATCCGATTAGTATGAAGCCCCGACATGACCAGGTAAGAGAACTATTGTGGTCTATTTGTAATTGGGCCCCACAACACCCCCCTTCCCCACCCCTAAGAGAAGTGGCCTCCACATCATGAACGATGTTGAACTAACAAAGGACATATCTCAGTGGGTGGGTGCTTTTAGATTTGACATGAGCAGGAACATATACGAAAAAAAACAAATCTTGATCATGACAAAACAACAGCGGAGAAAGAACCTTAGAACACCAGCTTCAAGGCCTCACCAGACTTTCACCTGCTCTCACCCTGGCCAAATTTGTCACTCATTTTGAAATTGTCACCTAAGAAAACGCTTTCAGTCGACATTCATCATCTTACATAACGGCCCTACCTCAAGAAGTAACATGTTGCCAACAGTTCATCGATATAATCATCATTTTTCCTGATATTTTGTAGAAGTGTCTACTGAGACCAATCAGCTTTCCAGTTAAGCGACCAACTATTAATTATGATATGATCTCATTGTTTACCTTTTACTGGAGTCAGAACTCTGGGGTCCTTCATAATTATCTACTGTTGAGTGGAAACGTGCTTGTGACACGTTTTGCAAACTGCTCAAGAGAGTCAACATTAAACAGAGCACAAACAAGGCTATATATTATAATTTTTTCAGTGTGCCTCATCAACTACCTCTCCCGACTGTATGTATCCTGGGCAAACGTAAAGCTATTTCTTATTTTGTGCCTACACATGTCTGTTTAAATAAAGAAAACTTTCGAAAAGACATAATTAAGACGTCAGAGTAGCCTAGTAAAACATATAACATGTTCCTTCATCCTTTGGGATGGTGGCAAATGGATGAAATCATATGATGAACATTCAAATGCCATTTTCAATCATATAAATACTTTATGTTTGCTTAGTGTCTTCTTTACCGGCATTGACATTCGTGTTGGAAGACAGAGGAGCATGATATTCATCTTAAAAAAAAAAGATGTGTGATTGTGTTTGTATAAATTTGGTTTCCATTTTCTTCTGTCAGGTCTCATTTCATATTTTTGTCTTGCGATACTCTGTGTATGCAGGAAGTAAAGCTAAAAAGAAATGTTTCATGTGAAGTATATGAACGGATGAGTCTGTGTATATGTGTGTGTGTGTGTGTGTGTGTTTTATTGTTTTACTAATAAAGGAAGGCTAGAAACTGCTGAAATGTGGTTCCTCAGAAGAATAATGAGAATATCATGAACAGAGAGGGGAAAAAAACGAACGAAGAAGTTATGTCAATGGCAGGATGAAAGATTCCTCATAAAAACCACAAGAGAGAGGCAACTGAAATTCCTCGGACACGTCTGCAGGAGGAATGGACTAGAGAAACAGATGCTATGTGGAAAGATCCAGGGGAAGAGAAGCAAAGGACGGCCACGAATGAAGTATGTTGACAGCCTTAATAGATACGCCACCAAGAATGAAATGAGCACTACTGAGTTGATAAAGAGAATCGATAACAGAAGGGTCAGGCAAGCCATGGACATCAATGTCTGCTCCAGACCTGACACCTAAAGAAGAAGAAGACTAATAATGACCGGGGAGCCCACCACATTGGTTCCGTTGTCTTCCAAGAAATGATTACAATGAAGGAAGACCAATCCATAGACAGATGGATCAAAAGTTGAGTGAAATTATTATATTATTGAGTTTCATAAAAAATAATGTCTAGTGTGTCTCCAGATCTCTGATATTCTGCTTTTTACCTTCAGTTTAGTTAGTTCCTGCAAAACATTATCGGTTATTATAGAAGAGTTGTCATTATTATTATTATTTTTAATCTTAGACTTATGTATCTGTTTTTGTTTTCTTTTTGATTTGTCGTTTATTCAAGTGAGAATAACCAGATTTGTTGGCAAGTGTATCAGAACAGTGATGAGGAGAAATGAACACTTTGGGTATAAGTGGCCAATATATGACATTACTGTTGATACATAATGATGCCTAATTTGTACTTTACCAAAGCAAAAACTTTTTCTTAAAGAGAGATGGTCAGAAAAATGATCAAAACTTTGGAATTCAGATTCGCAAATCAAGTTCAAGCATTAACGATAAGACTTTTCCAGGCTTATTGGTTGCCATAGCGACAGACCTCCATGTGGCGATCCAATAATGTGATGGCTCTGTAATGGACTCCTTTTGTCGTACAATGACAGTGATTGACATGAGATTTGGCTGTTTATAAACATGTTGGCAGCTCACTCTCATCCTATACTTTCACTCAGCTCACTCTCTATCCTATATATGACTGCTGGCATGTAGATCTATAGCCGCACAGGTAAAGCCATATAAAGATTGTTAATGTCCATCGGTGACTGTCCGACATTATGCTGGGATCTTGTGGTGTCCTATATATAAGTTATGTTTTGTCCGCTGTCATAAAAATTGGGTTGGCAGTTCTCTTTATCTTGTGACAGCTATGAATGGTGGGCCATTTTATAAATGTTTCCTAGACTTGCTGACTGAAGATTTAGAAATCTTTTGCTACTAGACTTTTATTTGTGAATCGACACTCAGTGCCGACAGCAGTGCCTATGCTTTCTGTTAAGACTCAGTAAATGAGGCATTTTCTAATGTTTTCAGGGCCGAGCCGAGAGATAACGATGTGGTTGTGACTTTCCCAAATGCCTGTCGTGAGACAAGAGCGTATAAATACTATTCTCTATTATCAGACTTTAATTATAATTGAAAAGCTTATTCAAGGGCATCTCAGAATCAATGAAACAAAAGATTAAGACATAAACCAAAAATAGACAGAACAATAAACAAACAAACAAAAATTCAAAACAACAAGCTAACAAACAAAACCCAAACGTGCTAGATGAAGCTACAATCATGGCGACCGGACAGGAGGAGCAAAAAAAAAAAAAAAAGCTAGCCTGACTGAAAAATTCATTTCATGGACTTTAACAGCATGGTGGTGAAACCAAATTGGCAACTGTATCCTTGCGAAATGTTTCTGAATGCTAAAAAAATATCCTCCAGCTATGATCTCGCATTAACTCAAAACTAGACTAGCAAGATCACGTTCTGTCATGTATTCAATAGAGATAAAAGGTTTAGGTTTTAGTTTTTAAAAAATGATTTGATATACACAATACCTTGATCAATGAGCTATGAGGGGGGACTTTGGAGAAGAGATATGGGACTTTGTGGAGAACTGGAGGAGGAGGAGAGGAGAGTTGGGAAGGGAGAATGTGGAGAGGATATGTGAGGGGGGGGGGAGGATTGTCTTTGGAGGCGGAAAGTGATTGGAGAGGCAGACGTTCTCTGGAGCTGGACCTTTCCTCTGGTGGGTTGGGAGAGGTGGAACTATCTCTGCAGGGGAAAGGGTTAATGGTTCTGGCAAGGATGTGAGGACGGAACTGGTTCTAAGGGGGAGGGGGGGGGGGGAGAGGGGACTTTGACTATGGAGGAGGAGGAGTGGGATCTTTGGAAAGGGAGGAGGGACATGGGGGCTTTGGCTCAGGGAAGGAAAGAATTTGGTTCTGAAGAGGAAGGAATGGGAAAGTTCGCTCTCGAGAGGGAGGTGGGGACTGTCTCTATCTAGATGGGTGTCTAGAGGGGAAAGTGTTGGTGGCTCTGAGGAAGGAATGGGGACTTTCTCTGAAGGAGGGGGGGGGGGGCTTTGCCTGCGGATGGGGAGGAGTGTTTTGCTCTGGAGGGGAAGGAGAAGTAAACCTTTCAAAGATAACTATTTCAATGTAGCCATATCCCAATATGGTGGCGTTGCCACGGCAACCGTTCGAAAAAATCAGCTTTTTGTCAATGTTTTCCTCCAATTTGAACATGGTGAATTTGGTGAAAAAAAAAAGAAGTTAGATTTGTCTCACTGTAGTAATAACAAAACACCTCCAGGACGCCCTCCGTCTCCTTAACCAGTTGGGACCAGTAACGGGTCGAATTAAATTACAAGGCTGTAAAGTACTGCCGGGTAATGCATGCAAATTTAAGTATTCTAACAAGAGTTACGGATGGTTCCTGATGAGTGATCAACCTTTGATGAAAATTGTGTGAATGGGCGAGGAACAGATACAGGATGTATCTATTAATCATGAGATGATCTAGTCATTGCCCTATGGCTATTCCAAGTAAAACTGCAGAGGAAACTGTGTCCGTGCTGTTAAGCCAAAGTACTAACAAGATGGATCTAATCTGGTAGGTGGAATGTATTCTCCGTTCAACTGAAACACTATACTTGAAATTATGATGACATAGCTCTTGCTATTGTTTTGTTGTTGTTTATTGTTACTACTACTGTCTTATCGAATGGGCGTGTGTACCGAGAACTGTTCGAATATTATCTCAATAGCAGACAAAGGTGTGAATAAATTATCAAGGCCTTGGCGTCTTCTATTTTACTGAGTTTCTATTATAATGAACCCATTCAAACATTACAGTGGTTTATTATATAAAACCAGGAACAAACAAACAACCCGCCCCCCAACCCCTCTGTCTTACTCCTACCATTCATTCAGAAAGGAAAAATAAAAAACTACTGTTACATATATTTGAGTAAAATCCTGCACAAAATGAAATTATAACATTTTAGTTCTTTAAAACTTTCCTGAAATGTTTCTATTTAAGCAGATCTACTTCAATGCAAAAGGGCCAAGCATAGGAAGCTCTTAATATAATTGCCCGGAAGTGTAATTGTTACGGCAGGAAATGTAAAATATTAGTTGCTAAAACATCTCTATTGTAACGACTACTGACTTTGTCACCTTTTTGTGTTGACTCATTACTAAACGCCCACTGGTTTCTCGTAACGTTTAACAGAACGAATGTATAATTATTGCCAGTTTTTTATCTCAATAACTTGTCAAAAGTTCCAGTAGGGAGATATTTTTAATTCTGTACAGTATAATAACAAGGAGAGCAGAATGTGTATAAAGTGACCTATGAGTAATCATGTTTAAAGTATAAGTTTCCTCAGATTTATTATGCTCGTTATGCTGCTGTGCTGAGATTTGAACCGATTGTTGTTTCTATAGTGGTGCAATATCACGCAGCAACTACTGTTCACAATTTATGGTTTAAGTATGGATTATGAAGCCACATCGTTGTCCACCATAGGGAAATAAAAACATTTAAATAATTTCCGTCTCACTGGACCTCTGAACTGATGACACATAAAAGATGATGAGTTGGATCTGAGTGGACGGCGTCCATCGCCGAGATTGCAGTAAACTCAGAGAATGCACTGAGTAATTGCTGTTCTTTCCACAGACTGATCGTGGTGAAATCCACATGGAGATTTATTCCAGTTCTGTTTAGAACGTCCACGTGATCGTACTCAGTTCATACTCGGTTAAGCGCTAAATAGAGATAAATAATGTAGACTTACTCATTTCCTAAACGGCAATGCCTTTATTGTTTGATTCTTCTCTGTTCAATATGGGCGACAGGAAGATTATAGAGAAACATTAAAGGATTAAAGAATAGGAAGGATTATATAGGAAGAATATAGAGAGGCATTAAAAGGTAAGAAATAATAATATCTTGTATAAATACCCCATTTTGGGGAGAAAAACGTCAGATAGTAGAACTGGTACTGCATATCTGATTTCATTATCCTTCCGTATGATCGAAGCGAATTTGTCCTGTGAATAACATATCCGGTTATAGATCGATCAGGTCAACTATCATGCTTTTTTTTCACATGGTCGTGAAAGGGGTGGGGTCATGCAGAATGATACCCCAACTTTAAAACTGTTTGATTCTAATTAACTACCTTTGGCCGTAAGTGAACGTTTTTTGTACCCAGAGAATGGCCCGCCATTTGTGGCAGCTTCGGTCAGAGCAGACATGTCAATTTATTCTCAATTTATTACTACATTTTAGAAAGAGCGCTATAACAAGTCAATTTTCTAATTGATTATAACCACTAGCACTGAGTCATTATTTGTCTGTTACTCATCCACCAGAGCGGTCTTTATCCTATTATCAAGCCACGCAGCGTTCTGGCCTGGCTTGTTGTAGGATACTCATCTTTAATTTAATCATCGTTTGCCAAAATCAAAAGAGAATACATTTACGCAGATCACCTCATCTGCATTGTTTGCACTGGGAGCTGTCTATGCCTGCTCGATTTCTGTTCTCTTTCAATGAGCAACATCTCTTCTTTTGATTGCACTGAAAATCATATTAGCTACATGAAATATTCATTTTTTTTAACCGCTGGTCAAATGATGCATAAATAGATTGGTAGACTGGCATTCTCCTTTTCAGAACTGTAATGTTGCTTTACATACTCTGTTCTCCTTGACAGTGTCCAGGCCAGGTAGGGCATGTTTGTGTGTTGTGTAAGGATTCAATAGCATTAATCTCAATGGTTCTGAGAAGGCTGAAAAATTACTTGCTTGGTAAGAATATAATGCCGTCTTTCCTATTAGCTGCCCAAAGTAGCAAACTAAGACAACCGGCTGGTCTAATTTACTGTTCTTTCTTTCTCTCTTTTTTCTTCTTCTTGGAATAGCTGGTGATTTGTATTCTAACTCATTTAGAAACAAAAATTATTACCATACAATGCTTTCGACAAAAGATTCCCCCCCCCCCCCCAGTGGCATTCTTGTAAGAGAGAAAGAACGTTTAATCTGTATCGTTACATTCTGGCAGAAACTTTTACAAAAGTAAGGAAAGGACTGTTTGCTCATGCAGTAATCTTCCAGAGTATTTTGTATATGTTGTGTCAAAACACTGACTGTCCTGTTCAGACTAAACAAACTTTTGACCATTGGTAGAGACCTACATTGGTAGAGATCAGTTTAGCATGGCCAAGGAAAGACAATGACATGATAAGTCCAATTGCAAATGCACGGAATTACCTGACTTTTTCCTGCATCACCAAGAAAATAATAGTGAATTCGTCATGCATGTGCGCGTTCCTCTTGAACAGACTATGAGTGCCAAAAGGTAAAAGACGTTTCGTACATGCCAAGAATGTCTAAGCACATTCCTAACGCCAATTGCAGCCCTTAGTACTTTTGTAAGTCATTTACATTATTTAACTTAGTCGTCTCTTTTTTCTTTCCTCTGGCCTTCATTTTCCACTATTCCTCCCACTTCTCTTCCCAGTTCTTATATTTCTAATGTGGCGCCACATTAGGCACACACCCGGGAAAATGTGAATGTACTCAAACATAATCAGATATAAGCGATAGACACTCGTGTCCATTATGGACAAATGCAACACAAATTATCCCACTGTCTTGGGAATTTGTATCCATATTTCTCACAGGTTAACGTAAAGATGTGGCACTGTATAAAAGCTCACATACTATGCAGAAGAACCCGCGGGATGTCCGCTAAGAGGCTGTCAATCTGTTAATGCCAGCATTTTCGAACAATTTCTCACAAATTTGGCATTTGCTCTAATGTGTCGGCCTGGCTATCGCAAGGTTTACGTCACCCGTGGGTCATCCCATCTGATTCCACTCCATCCCCTATGGCTGACATCCATGCTGATAAAACTGGCATTATATGAGACGGGATCATCATTCAAGCTCCTTGAAATGCAGTGAGGCCAAATGGGAGAAAAGACGCAGAAGAGATGAATGCATCTTACCTATGCTAAATGTTGAGGTCCACTGTAATACTTCGCTCGAGGAAGAATTGAAGCCATTGCTGAAAGGCATGTCGACCAGCTTTTTCCATGAAAACGTATGTAACATCAGTAATCTAAAGATAATTCTATAGCGATTAAGGAAACACTGGAATGTTTAGTTTTCAATCTACTGTTTCAGATCAGGAGGTAAAGGATATTATATATCTGCATATACAATATTATGTAAACATAGTCAGTATAATATGACGATGTTTCCCCCCAAAATTCTACAAGGAACTGCAGAATGTTACAAGTCCAAGAGAAAGACCACATCTGTGTTTCTTGGGTATTTACAGATCTAGTCTAAAAAGACCGAAGATCGACGCCCTTAAAACATGATGACAACCAGCTAAGTTTAGATCTATTGGCGAAGCGCTACTGGTCTGGACAAAGTAGAGACAAAACAAAATACTGAAACTCACAAATGAAAACACACCAAACAAAAAAAAAAAAACGCAGGAAAGAAAGCCACACTGTCTTTGGCTTGCAGATACTGCATGCTCATCAAATATTGATGGAGTTTGTCACGGAAGGTATTGCAAGAATAGGAAAGGACAGACAACTTAGATAATATAACTGCCACAACTCAACAGTGCAGAATACAAACTGCATCTGTCGTCTGTGTAGATAAAAAGAGCCATAGTGGTTTTGGCACAGTATCTACAGCACTTAACAATGATAGGTTGATTGTCATGTATTTAAATAATCTTAAAATTAAAATTGATTGCTATTTGCATGCCAAATGAGAAAAAAATCCATTTCAGAACAGGAAACGTAACGTTGCCAGCGATCCTGATTGTCACAAAGTATTGGGCTTATTCAAAGATCGAGTGGAAGAGAAGTATTGTTTTGATGACTTCCATTTGTTATGAATGAATCATCCATGCGTCATGGGAGGCCCACAGTTTTTATCACTGCATAACACATCACAATTCAGCAGTAGAACCTTTAATGGCAACCATTTTTTGCGGTGGGGGGGGGGGGGGGGGTAAGTTTTGTTGGGGGACAACTC
>JBCAUA010040118.1:0-11983 GCA_038406235.1 Peronia verruculata | reverse complement strand
GTTAGTTAGTTAGTTAGTTAGTTAGTTAGTTAGTTAGTTAGTTAGTTAGTTAGTTAGTTAGTTAGTTAGTTAGTTCTAAAATGTGTTAATTTTTCTTTTCTTGGTACAGGTGGTAACTATATTATGCTTGTAAGTATATTAAATTTTGTATGCAGTGGTAGAGACATATCTTGTAGCTGACACAGTTTGATAGATTCCTACAGGAAAAGTGCTCTATACGGACATTTCCGGGAAGTTAAAAAAAAAATAACCGGGAGGAGGAGGATGCAAAGAATTCCCTTCCGTCTCCTCCCCCCTCCCCCCCCCCGAAAAAAAGCCCTAGGTTGTCACAAAATGGGACGTTTCTATTCCGATCATAACTCATTCTTGTCATTGAGTGTCTAGGTGGAGCAGTGACGTCACATACCTAGCTCAGATCGGAACCACATAAAAGTGACTGCTTGAAGTGACTTCAGTCAGCAAGAACTACAGGCCCAAGGCAAGAAGTGACCTGAAAAACTTTGCTCGTTTTTAACATTGCTTCAGCTTGTGAGAAGGGTATAGTCTTCAGTAAGTATTAAAATAACTGAAATTTTGGCAGTAATTTTCCCCCTTTTAATTTTTTTAATCTCGTTTCACTTTCTGGATATTGATATGCTCACCTTTGTTGTTGTTGTTTCTTGTTGTTGCTGTTTGATTTAATTTCTTGTTAAAAAATTCTAATTATTTGTTTAGCTAGTTAATTATTTCTTTCATTACTGTATTTCCCAGTTAGCTCCATTTTTCCAAACCGACATCACTAGGGTTCAGTTTAAAAGTTTCATTAATACTCAAACAATATTGATATTATTGCATATCAAAATATTGGTCATTTATCCCAAGAGTTGACTACTAAGATGTTCTATTGAGAAATCCCGTGCACGGTATTAGACAAAACATAGCAAACGACTAGCGTTGCCACTGCAGTATTAATATAGCAATAACTTTGTGGGTGAAAAAAAGAGGCTTCACAAAGTTTAAAAACAAACAAACAAACAAACAAAACAAAAGCTGAAATATAGAAACATGATACTAAAGAATCTACAAGCAGCTTTTGTTCATGACCAGCAGTCGGGCGCCATTTGTCTTAGAAACATTAACATCATAAATGTACTTATCAACCAGCTTCCACCATCTTTTTCTGTGAGGCCCTTGTCTTTGATTTTTTTTTTTATTTATTTTTGATTTTTTTTTTTTTTTTTAATTCAGACCGGATTACAGAAATAGTTAAATATACATAGTTCCATCACATCACTGATCATTCATATCATTGAAGAATAAACATCACATTTTATTTTTCTGTATGCACAGGTGCAAGTACAATACCACGATATTTTTCAAATTATATGATAAAATAGTCGTTGAAATCAATCATGTGTATTTTAGAAATGTTAACAGTATTCTCTCTGTGTGTAGTTTCTTAATCCTTAATGATTGGACAGACAGCTTGTGGCATGAAAAAAAATAATAAAAAAGAGAATTTTGATACTTTATAAAACCTATGTGATCCTTAACTTTGAGACAGTTTTAGGAACTTCGGGGGAAGGATTAGCTGACGACGATGATCAAGAATAAGGATTTTTAGCTTGGCTGTGTGGGGTTATTTTTGTTCATATTTATTTTTCTTTTGAGTGTGTGTCTTTGTCTCTTTGGTTTTTGTGTCTTAGCTTTTGTTTATTGTATTATAAAATTGTCAGTTTCATACTTTCATGCCACTGAATCTAATATCATATCCACTCCTTATTATCATTAGTATTGTTATTATTATTATCATTTGTTTTTTATTTCAAGGACATATTAACACAGTTATATCGCATTTTACTCTAAAGAGCCGACTTTTTTTTTTTTCTTGGTCCAAAATAATTGAGAAGAGAATAATGAATAATTTCTCCCGTGATCTTAATGTGTTATGTATCCGGTTAATTGCTTAATAGACTTGATTGTCTTTTTTCTTTTTTTTTTATGTTACACAGAATCCCCATCATGAATAGCAAAATCCTCTCTGCTTTAGCCTTACTAATCGTAGTCCTGACCAGCCTGGTGTCTGCGAACTCTTACAGAGATGGCTACGACTACAGAAGGTGAGTGTTCAATAATGTCCTGGGGTGCTCAGAGTCTATTTCGGGTTTGAATGCATGTAATTGTTGTTTTCTCGCCACATGATCCTTGTACCGTTGCTATTTTCTAGAATGTTATACTGTTGCTATGTTATTGCTGTTGTGCGCTTTTTTTTAATTGAAATAGAAGCAAATATTGTTAGTGTTGTTGTTGGTGATGTATTTTTTTTTTCTGTTACGCTATGTGTTCATTGTTGTCGTTGTCATTGTATTCATATTTGGTGTTTGCTATCCTCTTAACTATTTTTGGTTGTTGTTGTTGCTGCTGTTGTTGTTGTTGTTGTTGTTGTTGTTATTGTTGTTGTTGTTGTTGTTGTTGCTGCTGCTGCTGATGATGATGATGATGATGGTGATGATGATGATGATGATGTTTCTATATCTTACATCAATATGCGAAATCGTGAACACACAATTATCAATCAGAATTTCTGTTATTCACATAGCAAAAACACAACGCAGTGTCACATCGAAATAATATATACATTACAACAAATGATGAGACTCTATAATTTACCTTAAATGACGATGATGATGTTGATAATGGTAGCGGCGATAGTGCTGCTGGAAGTTGTTAGTTTTTTTTTTTTTTTTATTAATGTATACATTTTGTTAACTCATTTCTCACTGTGTTATTACTTTCTGTTTTTATAATTCACTATATATGTGTATAAGTAAATACAAATATACTTGCATGAAAAAATACATAATTGTACAATGTAATTCATTTTAATTCCAGTAGCTGGTGACACAGCTCGCTGAGAGTTATCAATGCTGGTTGATTTATTAAGCATTTATATATTATTTTTTTTGATTTGAGTCTTTAACATTTTTATTGATTATCATCCTTCCCTCTCCCTATCTAGAGGTGGTGGCCGGTTGGCAAGGGCCTATCCGAAACATAGCGGGGGTTATGACCTGTACGACAACTTCGGACGCTTTGGCAGGAGGGGCCGTGACAGAAGAGTCTATGGCAGCCGAGGCTATGACAGGGGCTATGACAGATTTGGTAGCCGAGGATTTAAAAACTCTGACTACGACCGATTTGGCTCTGGGTATCGCCGTAGCGGAAGATTTACATCCTATTAGACAACTAGCCGTACGACAGGACACTTTTTGATCTGCATGGATTATCCTTGTAAATAACAAAGAGAGAGAGAAATTACTTTGAGTGAATGTTTGTTTTCCAGTTTCTTTTTGTTTTGTGTTACTCTTTGCTTTGTTTTTTAATGTGTTTTGTTTTCTATTTAAGACAGATCTTCTTTGACCTTATCTTTTTTTTTTTTTTTTGAATGTAATTAATGTTGTTTATTTTATCCAGTAATTTCATGGTCCCAGATATTGTTGACTGAAAAGCTTAAATGTGAATCTGAAATCTTGAACTTGTTTGCTTGTATATCTATGAATGAAATAAACTAATTTAGAAATAACATTTTAATAACATTTTCCTCTTGCATTTTGTTCATAAATCATGGAAAATATAAGATCCATGTCATTGTTATTAATCTGTGAAAAGCTGCTGAACACAGGTAGAAGGATGAATGCAGATTGTCAGACTTATTAGATGCCACAATATAAAATTCTAATTTAACTCTTAGATAGAAGCTAAATTAAAAGAGAAATATTCTCAGGGATTTATTGTTTCTCTGATTTTAAGAGTAGAAGTTCTTGTAACTGAAAATCAATAAACCTAGGCTCCTCTACTAGTCATCCATGATGATGCTAATATGTTAATCAAGCCAGGCCTCTGCCCACATGGACTCAGCCATTTGAAATGAGAGAAATCATTAGAAAATTCCATAACTGTAGACTAATCTTTGCACATTGTATCAAGGTACAACATAAAATCCCAGCGGCTGTACTGATTTTTATCTTTCGTCACATGTAGCATCTTCGCCAGTCAACGTGACACAATTTAAAAAACACCGACCGAAAACATCCACTGAACCAGATCTTGAGGTAGCTTTGTAATTTCTTTCAAGAGAAAGTGAATCTCGTACTCTTGTCCAAGCACAAGATATACCACTGACCTCTTATGCTAGTACTTTGTGCATTTAACCCAGAGGCCTGTTTGTGAAAGCGCCTGTAATCAGATTTCTAATAGAATCTCAAGGTGAGCATTATTGGTTCCCATAGCCCAAGAGTCAAATACATTCACCATTTACTGTGAAGGAGACAAAATGCACCGGCCGACAGTCTCACTGTTTTCCTGGAACTTATACTTTTTTTTTTTTTTTTAAATGCATGTTTTACTGTTGATCAAAACCTGCATCACCAGTTTCAGCCAACAATGAGGTTAGATAGATGGTTGGTGATCAAACCCACTGGCACCCCCCCCCCCTCTCCCCAGGAGTGCCATCCTCGACATTCCAAGGGAAACATCTCCTCTCTCTCTCTCTCTCTCTCTCTCTCTCTCTCTCCTTCCTCCTGTCTTCTGTCCCGCTTTCTTTCCTCTCTTCTTCTTGACGTGTAAACATATCTTACCTTGTTTGACACAGTGTAGCCGTAATCGTGCTGTTTAAATGTTATGCCTTTTGCGAATATAAAAATGGTATAAAGAAGTTCATATTTTATTCTAAGTTCTTCAAAGGGATCATTGAATGGTGGACCAGTATCTCTAATATGTAGATTCTTGCTCTGTCAGGACTCAATGTTCAATGATGGATCGAAACTATTTCGCTTTCTAAGGGCAAATGGTGCACAGAAAGACTTAATTATAATCTCCCCCACCAATATCGAGAGCTCCAGTGCCGGAAATGGACACTGACTGACTACTGAAGACACTGACCACACGAGAATCCGTGAAAATTTTCACCACTACCTCTAAAATGACGTTTCAGGAATAAAATCGCAACATTTCAGACAAATTGATTGAAATGTTTTTTTAAAAAGCCTATTTATAGAAAATTTAGCAATATCGAGTAGCAACATCTAAGATGGTGGCCGTTGCTAAGACAGCCATGAGTGATTTCAAATTTTGTTCGATTGGTTTTCTCTAATTTGAGCATGATTAAAATCATCTTCCCCCACAGGTTTCCAAAATAACTTCCAGCCCCCTCCCCCCCCCCCCCTCCTTTAATGGATAAGTAGCTTATTCTGTCAGTCATCGTTGACATGAAATTTGTAAGAGGGACTGGATCAGCTATATGCATTTGAGGACAGTTCCATCATTATCCTGTGAGCAGACGGGTGTTTTGTTTGTCGTACTGAACTAAAAATACGTAGGCTTACCACTCACAGTAAAAAGCTCATCGATACGTCCATTAAGAACTGACTCTTATCCGTTTCTTTAAAACTATGCCCCGTCATTTAGAAAAACTGCTTCAAAGAGTAATGTTTCTCTTTATTTTAATCGCTCTATGAAAACAGGGTTTATGGTAATATTTTCCGCAACAAAGGGATTGAAAAATTCTACTTTGGGGCGGAAAAAAAGAATTAATTTTATTAGAACCATCACACAGCAGGAGAAAAAAATTAAATTAAATTTAAAAAATGAACGTAAACTTTTGCTGACAAGTTTTCGACAAAATTTCAAAGGAATTAATGTACTCGGAACAGTTAAAATAAGGCGAGAAACTATCTTTTAGAAAAAACATTTACTGAAAACTCCTTGAATCATTAATTTTTTAATTTATATATATATTTTTTTTTTAACCCCCAAGAATTTTAAGAGCGCCTTTGTTCTTCAGTTTTTAACTTCTTATGCCGCGAATTACATGGTGCATTAAATCCATATCAAGGCTGTTTGCTTTTATCATGTCATAACTGCCTCACTTGTTTAGCGGCTCTGCATCTGGAGTTTAACGTCCCTGTAATAACAACACCTTGTTGTATTTTTTTGAGAGAAGAACTTTTAAAATCTACCTTGCTGCAAAAAAAAAAAAAAAATTAAAAGTTTTAATTTCTGAACAGAATGGGCATGTTCTGAATCTCGCAGTGATAAGTTTCGATGTTAGTGAACTTTTCGTTTGTTTAACACTATGAGTTGTCATGTGAAGGGAGACATTAACCTTTTTATTGAGCTCAGCATTGCAAATAAGGGATCATTCTTGTACTGCTAATTACTTCAACAACAAAAAAGAAGAGTGAGAACGAAAGAGAAGTGCTTGTTTTTTTGTTTTTTTCAAATATTCTAACCTAAAAGATCTGATAATTTTCCACCATTGTTTTCAATCCGATCTCGGCCTCAGTTTGAGCACGCCTTTAGCCGCTTGCATGTTCAGAACAAATCCCTTGCTAACCTCCTGGTTAGTGCAACGATCACAGGAAAGAGGCCATAATGGAGCAATTAAGCCTATTTTATCTGAGCAAAGCAATTACAAAGAGGCCAGTGTTTCTAAACCGGTGTACGGCACGAAAGGAAGTGCAGAACAAGAACTGTTATGTATACGCTATTAGGAATGAGAACATTGGTAAGATCTTTGTCATATTATTCGGAGACGGCTAACGCGGATATTGGGTGGGTAGGCAAAGTGATTTGAAACAAAGATCCTAAACTTAAAGGACAAAACCAGCATTTTTGTTGTTGTTGTTGTTGTTGTTGTTGTTGTTGTTGTTGTTGTTGTTGTTGTTGTTGTTGTTGTTGTTGTTGTTTTTGTCATGGGTGAAGTAAAAATGTGAAAATTAGCAATTTCTGAAACAAGGGTCTCACAATATTTGTGTTGTATCCTAAATCATTAATACAACTCTCTGACAGCCACTAGAAATAAAGAAGGATGGCAGAAAGAGATGCATCTAGTTATACGCTATCTACTGACAAACGAGAGAGGAAGGACGCCCAGAGAGAGAAAGGAGTGGGGGAGAAAAAAGGGGAGAAAAGAAAGAAATTATAATAGTGCGAAAAAAGTGTTTGTATATATACATACGGCTGTGATTTAAAAAAGAATGAAAGGAGAAGTTATGAAAATAAGAAGAGGAAAAGTTGGGAACTTGATGGTTTTAAGAAACCAATGAAAGGTATTTATACTGTCAGTGACCAAACTACTTATATACATACATATTTCAAAGACCTCAAATATGCATTCGTTATTGTCCCATTAGCCTATTCGACTGAGCGCAGTTATAAGTCAAACCGTATATGGAACTGGCTATAGGCGTGATTCTGAGTGAAATTTCAACGGAATGACAACTGACAACTGGTCTTATATCAATGTTTTGTTACTAGGGCAGATAGTAATTGCTCGGCAGGCAAAAATAGGTGCATATCTAATATTTTGTTTGTTTGTGTTGGGGTTTAAAGATACGTCAGCACGATTACGGCTATATTGTGTCAAACACGGTAAGATAAGTTTACAAGTCAAGAAGGAGAGAGGAAAGAAAGCGGGACAGAAGACAGGAGCAAGGAGAGAGAAAAGATGTCTCCCCTGGAATGTCAAGGATGGCACTCTATGGGAGACACCCCAACGATGGCGGGCTTACACCGCCTGCAGGTGCATATCTAATATTCCTCGGTTTCAGAAAAAAAAAAAAAAACGTGTCAAATCAACACCTGGGGCTGCCATCATTACATTCATACACTTTGCTTATCTAGACTGCATAAAGGCATTTAAAATATCAATACAGGTTGATTTGCCTTTGTGAGACAATGAAACTGAGAACTTTTAAAGCCTGATAGAAGAAACGGATAATAGATGGGTAGGTGGAGAGAGGGAGGGAGAGAGAGAAAAGGCCCAGAGGAAGAAAAACATTATAATGTGAGCGAAGGGGAACGAACGATCCTAATTAGAATCTGGGCTAAGTTGGTGGTGTTAATTTTTATTTAGGGAATAACTTTGGATTTTTATTTAGGGACATAATTTCGGGAGGAGGGACTGTCATCACTTCATAAAGGATGATTTTAAGATTATACTTATGTGAGATTGATTTCTGAATGCAGACTTATTTTATTTCTGCCTTTATTTCTATTACCGGAGTCAAACAGTCTGAGAAAATATTTTAAATTGAAAGATTCGGAAGAGAACAAAAAACTAACCAAGTGTGAGACAGAAACAAATTTGACCACATAATTATATGACAACAAAATGGAAAACACAGAAAATTAATGAGGTCACGTCAAATGGATAAAGGTGAGAGAAAGAAAGAAAGTAAGAAGAGAGAAAGTAAAAAAAAAAAGAAAGAAAAAAGAAAGAAAGAAAGAAGATCAAAGTGATTCTTCAAGACCATTGAATAGACCAATGCTTTAAACCCGCTTCTGACTGTGCCTCACGGTTTTTTATTTTACACTGGGAGAACATGAAGTCCCATACAAAATTTATGATTACGTTAAACGTCAGTATAAAATACATTGTCACATAGAGTTAATGTCTTCACAATACACGGAGAGTGAAGAAAATATAACCGGCACGGCGTACATTTCAATGACTAAGTGCAGAATTTGCTTTGTCCAAGTGTTGTCGTGGTGTGAGATATAAAAAGATGTTGAAGATATGTACGGATTTTGCGAAAGTTGTCTGAGGACAATCTCGAGACTGTAAAATGAACCTGATTAAAATTAAAATCAGGTTGTCGTCAAAACTTAAATCTTGTTATCCCTTCAGCTTTTGCCTTGCTTAGACGTAAATGGTACCACGATCTGAGTTTGCACGAGTTCATCAATGATGAGATAGGAAACAAAGCTATTCTCCAGATAGGCTATAGAATAGCTAAAGCACGCATACGTTATTAATATTTCCCTTGTGGTCACAGAATAGACCAACAGTGCCCTATAATCCAGCTACAATACGTTTGTCACTTTGACATAACTCATTATCTGTTTGCTTTGTTCTATGCTGAAATGTCACATGGTATTGAAAAACATACAATGTTGAAGGAAGGTACTCTGACCTCGGAAACGAAACATTCCCAACCAGTCAAAGTTCGTCAGTAAAATGTCAATGGAAGACTATGCCTTTTCTTTCAAATGGCCGTTATATCACAACAAGCCTAATGTGTGTCTTATCGAAAAGCCTCCTTTAAAAAAGGGGGGAAGGGGGCTTTCGTTTGAAGATTATCTCAACCAAACATCTCTTTCAACGCATTTAAATAACCTTATTGGTGCATCAATGTCAATAAAATTCTCCACACCAGCAAAAGATAGTCTACCTCAACATGCCATCATTTTAAAAACTACATTTTGTTAGCTATGATGTTTAAGGGCAGATAAAAAAAAAATAAAACACAATTTTTAAAACACAATATAGAAGTGTTCAGGATAAAGGCGTGTGTCCAAGAACGTTCGAATTCCTCTGCCTTATTTAGATGTGATGATTATATTGTAGATATGATGATATTGTATTGTAGATGTGATGATTATATTGTAATTGGGCATAATTTTGTTGTGGTCACCGGGCCACAGTTACTCAGTTAAAACAGATACTGGCAGATGGTTGTGCACAGCCTTATTATTCACACTTCTAGACAAAAATTAAGCAAACAGTGCAATGCGAAAAAAAAATGTCATTCGAAAGACTGATCACAAAAAAATGATAGAATTATAAGAGGAAAACATTCCCTTTCAACCTATGGGGGGAAAAAAATCATGGTGTGTGTTTCAAGCAAAGGACGCAGAAGTCTTTCTCTCTCTCTCTCTCTCTCTCTCTCTCTCTCTCTCTCTCTTTACACAGTTTGATCACCACCTCTTTAGTTTGGCAAAGGGCAGTGAACGAGCTGGGCACAACAATCTTCCCATAATTCAGTGTAGTAGCTGTGCCTCACTGGATCTGTAAGACCGTTATCCTAAGATACGAGGATTAAGCAGGTGCAGATGACAGACTTCATATGCTTGATTTATTTCCAAAATGCCACATCGATGGCAGGTACTGTCATAATATTAAATCCATCATTCAGGTTTTAACAGTTCCCGGGTCAAAATCTGTGGCTGTATTTAAATATTTGAGGTAGAAAATGGGGGCACGCACTTACCAAACTCAACTAATAGCTCGTCATATGAAAGAAAAGATCGGAATGGGCAAGGAGGGAGAAACTTTAAGAAACTGAACGGCCTCTGCTATCTATTTTTAATCATTTACATTTATTCCAGGATACCAAGGCAGCCTTACATATAGAACTTGAGTAGATTCATTTGTGACGATATGCTCTCAAGTGTAGAGCCCAACTCGGAAAAAGCAGATTCCTAACGTTGCTGATTAAATACCATTTCGGCGATATTTCACTTTGGCTGAAAAGTAATATCTATATCACATTAATTAAATACCCATTTGTACGAGTAGCATATGAAATCTAAATCTAAGATTCAGTACAGAATAATTAGAGAAAAGAAGGAGATTTGGCTATTTTATCAGCCAACAATCACGCTTGGTCCACTATTGTCTAAAGGATTGGTTGCCTTTCATATTAATATCTCATAGAACACTCACTGATGTAGAGCTGATCAACAGATATAAGAGAGAGAGAGAGAGACAGGGGAAAGGGAGTTCTGGTTAGAGATATGTCCAGAGATAATATTAAAAAAAATGTCCAAAAATGGATAACGCGATTGACGTGTGGTCATTCAGCACCCCGGTCCACTATCAACCTGGATTTGACTCAGAGGAAGACCATCACACTCCTTGACCAGATAATAGGCAACGAATGCATGAGATACTTTATTCTGACCTTTTCCAGCAATATCTTGAGCCTCAGTGCCTGGGATGGACATCGGGTGACCATTTTGAGGTGAAACGACTCACCATCACGCAGTGTAAGTTTTCACAGGTGTTCTGAAATTACCTTTCACACTTTAAAGAGAGTGAAATTCTCTTTTATTTCTGCTGCTTCAGAGCACAGTTATGGACTACATGCCATAGTAAACCTCAAGACACTTTTGGCCCCAAAAGAGAAAGATATGCAAGCCTCAAGAGCCAAAAGTAATTCTATGGAATCCCTTGTGATAGCAGGGACTTGGTAGTAAATTTCGAGCAAAAATATGAGCAGAAAGAAAAGGAACAAAAAGACCCAGACGGTATGGAGAGAAGGCAAGTGTGTGAAGAAAGGCTGTTTTGAGGGTAAAAGCCGAATAAATTAAAAATCTCCACATCAATTAAAACAAACAAACAAACAAACAAAAATAAATAAATAAATAAAACCTGACGTTTTTCTCAAAACCCAATTTTTGGTCACAATGTTATTTTTATATATCTATATTTATGGACCTATTCTTTTCAACTTTGGCATACATCAGCTTCACAACAAAGTCAAAATAACGTACATATGCATGATCCGTCCTATTTGTATGTTTTGAAGAAAAAAAAATGTAAAAACAAGGGGGGAGGGGGAGGGAGGCAACATATATACTTCCGCCACACATTTTCAAAACTTTCTCTAAAATCTTCTTTAGATATAAAGAACTGAAAATATATGGCTTTTTAATTTTTTTATTCTTTTTTTTTTTCATATGCCAAATAATAAATAAAATAAGATCTATTAAAATTTTCAGAGAAACTAAAATCAGTGATGGCGAGGTTGCCATAGCATCCGTCCGAGAAAGTCTTTTTCTAATTATTAATGTTACTCTTTTTGTATAATTTGAACATATCGAATTAGATGGACAAAAATAAAATCTCCTGTCTGTAGTAATAAGAAAAATCAACTCCAAGACCCGAGACCTCCCCCCCCCACCACCCACCCACCCACTCACACACTCGTCCTTAAAACAACTGTAATTTCAGTAAATATTTCTGGTTTATCATCCAAAAATAAATTAAACACTTTTTTAAAATGCTTTACAAAATAAGACCTTTCTTATATAGCCTGAATGAATCAACCAATTAATCAATTAATAAATCAATTAATCGGTCTTCTGTCCTTTTCTATCTATCTATCTATCTATCTATCTATCTATCTATCTATCTATCTATCTATCTATCTATCTATCT
>JBCAUA010040107.1:0-11984 GCA_038406235.1 Peronia verruculata | reverse complement strand
CAGAATGACATACCCCAGTGTATGTACTCACAATCAGAATGACATACCCCAGTGTATGTACTCACAATCAGAATGACGTTCATTCCATGTTATCAGAAGGCAATAATAATGTGCCTGTGACGTCAGACGGTCCACACGGACAGCTCAGCTGGCATCAGAATTGTTGAAAAACAGTTTGGGACCAGAGAGGGGTGGGGGGGGGAGGGGCCTGGGGTAGCTATCTGGGAATCAGAAATGGGAATCAGTTCGATGGGGGGAAGGGGGGGGGGTGGTGTGGCCAGAGAAGGAAAAAGGGGTTGGGGGGGGGGGGGAGGTGTCCGTAAAGTTCAAAGTCCTGAATTGAAGCTAATTTCCATTTACAACAGTTGATGTGTGTGTTGTAGTTCTGTCTGTCTGTCTGCCGGAGTTGTTGACCTAATACATTCTGATTTGATTGATACAACTTTTGTTTTTGAAACCACAGCGTACTTTGCTCCTTCCTTCCTTCCTTGTTTCCCCCCTCTCTACTTTCCATTCCCCTTTCTTAGTTTTTCTTTTTCCTTGCGTTAATTTTTCTTTCTTTCCTTTGTTCTTTTTTTTTCTTTCTTTCTTTTTCACATTCTTTTGTTCGTGGTGCATTTTTTGAGGATCGCTCCGACTCTTGTGCCTTTTCATTCATGGAATTTCCTGAATTGTTGATATCGACCCTGGATGGTGTATTAACTTGTCAGTGAAGTTCAAATTTCTTTCATGTCCGGCCCCCTCTTCCGCTCTCTCTCTCTCTCTCTCTCTCTGTGTGTGTGTGTGTATGTATGTTTATGAAGCGTTATGTTTATTGTCTGCCATAGACTGCCCTTCCATACCTCCATGATGTCTGTCTATATGATGGTGATGTCCGTACATCTCCCAGTCTCTGGCCTTCCTGTTTGTGTAAGTGATCCTAGTTTTTATTTTCCTCATGTCAGCTTTTTTCCTATCCCTCTCCCCTTGCACCCCCCCCCCCCCCCCCGGCCCCAGTCTGTGTGTTCTTATTGATTTTCTCTTATTTGGACGTGTTTGGGAATTCCCAGAGCAAACACCTCAGACAGTAAATCTCTCTCTCTCTCTCTCTCTCTCTTTCTCTCTCTCTCGCTGCAAACGGTGGTCATTGCGTGACCTGGTTGAATACTACATCCATCTGTCTGTCTGTCCTTCTGTCCCCCATCTGTTCATACATTCATCCATCCATCCATCCATCCATCCGTCTAGGCATGCACACATCCATTCATTCATTCATCCATCCAGCCATCCGTCCATCCATCCATCCACTCTTTTTATTTTACCCCATCTATTCATCCGCTCCATCCATGTTTCCATGGGCCCTTTCATCCAATCACCTACCCACCGGTTTGATCTGAGCTTATGTTACACTCAGAGAACTAGTAGTTCCCTCCTTTGCCTCCTCTCTCTTTTATCTGAGAGCCCATAACCATGGTTCAGAAAGCGACAGGGTTCCAAGATAAACCTCTTTGCATGGCAAGTGGACCACTTGTGTTCTATACGGCCGTGACCCACTGTTTTGTTACATGCAGCCCAAATTTGCCAGGTTGGCATTGTACGAGCCAATATACAGATAGAACATTCATTCATTCTACCAGTCTTGCAAGCTTTCTCTGACAGACACACATTTCAGCTCCATGGCTTTGTGGTCTTGTGTCTAACGTTATGACACTGGCGTGAATTTTGAATTTGAGAAAGAGAGAGTTAGCTTACTTAATGACCCCAAGCCCCATTTTTTTTTAGATCTACAATCTTTTTTTCAACTGGCATCGATTTGCGTGTGTGTTTGGGGGGGAGGGGGGGGGGGTAAATTTCAACAATGCTATTACTGGTCCTTTTGCAGATGGTTATCCCACGCTCCGATGAAAGTTTGTTCAATTTATGTGATGATACATGATTTCAAAGTGGAGTTTACTTTTTTTGTCCAGTCCTGTCCTATAAGACAACAGAAGCTTGGAAATGGAAAGTAAGGATGGGTATTGTAGCCTATGAAGTGGATTGCTTGGCACGTGAGGGAGCTCGTCATCACCTGGCATTGTGCCAGCATCTGGTCAAAATGCATTACCCGGAAATTCTGTCAGTGCAGCTTCCGAGGCAAAGTTTGGCCACGTAGCACGGTCAGGAAAAGATTAAACAACAACAACAACACTGACCTCGGCAGCTGATTACGGACAGGGAACAGGATATGAATTGAATGGTTTGAACTAATTCTAGATCTTTGGGATGTCGGAAGTTGGTTGGGAACTGCGCACCCATTGACCGAACGTAAGGAAAGAAACAATAAATGGAACTATATCCAGTGGTTTTTCCTGTGTTAGTTCTGTCAAAGCCCTGTCGTCGATCATAACACATGTACATATGTCAGTTAGCATAATGCTATAACAGGCATTGTCACAGGCGCTCCTTTCCTTCCTTCTTTCCTTTTTTTTCTTTTCCTCCTCTCAACAGAAAGCTGACACCAATTTGGCAGTATTGAAACGTTAGTGAAGAAATCCGGGTTTTCCACTCCTAATTGGAGAGATCAGCTTTATGAACAGAGCTTGGGGTTCCTTCTCTCACAGTTGCTGGCCTGGTATTGGTGCTAGCCTGCCTGGGCGAATACTCGGATCGGATCCAGTAAATGTAGTTGGGCTGCGATCGAAAGCGGAGGGTACAGTGTGGTGGTGGCTGGCTGTGTGTACCGCGCGTGCATCGATTGAATAGCTATGGGCGAATTGGCGGCATCGCACACAGAGTGAACAGCCGGAGTACAACTTGGCCGCACAGAACATACTGATGGAAGCTGGCATGCAGCTTTTCCCTATCGTATCGCAGGCTTTCATGCTGACGGTCTCCACATTTGTAATGATACAGTGTGCTGGTAGTTGCACTTCCCTCTGTGTGTGTGTATGTGTTCCTGTCCGGCCTGTGATACAAGAACAGCGCAATGTTATGTTCGGGCAAGAGCTGAGTAAAGAAATACGTGTAGCTTCCCGTTATTCCAGTTGCCCAACTCCGGAGTAACTGCTGCCCTGTCCTGGCCAGGTCCTGTGTCAAACCAATTATCTGTCATTCTATCAAACCAAAGCCTCTGTGTGAAGTAGGTGGCCAGTTAGATAATCTTTTGGCTGTTGTATTCTTTTGACAGAATTGTTCTGGTTTGTACTAAAATAAAAGATGTGAATTGGGCGGCTAACATCTTGTTTTACAATCTGTCGCGCACGGTCAGTGTGATATGTGGTCAGCAGTGTGATATGTGGTCAGCAGTGGAGCTTTGGAGAAATTATCTTTCAACTTGTGTACAAACTGAAACAGAAGATTCGATGTTGTATTTCAGCTGGCCAGAGACGGCAAACCAGAAAAATGACTTGTGGTTTCGCTGCACAGGTTTATTATTATTATTATTATTTTTATACTTACGGGTTAAAAACCGGTGGGTTTTATTGCATTTCTCTCCCATAGCTTCTGAACTAATGGCTATAACTGAGACTACCGGCTGTCAATGATTCTTGTTTATAGAGTTTACAGAGACGAGCGAGTGAGAAGATCATGTGGTCAGGTTGTATTGCACTGTTTGTGTCCTGAAATAGACCGAAAAGGACAGAAAGCTGAAGGTAGCTATTTTTAGACACTTGGATATATTGACCTGTTTGTATTCCCGAGCACTGATATAACGAGTGTTTTTATTGGCTGGATCATGTGTGAGAGTGAGAGAGATTTCAGTTGGGGCGGGCGGGAAGCCAGCGCTTGGACCAGATCTAATAACAGATGTCATCAAAGCTAATCGCTTTGTCGTATGATACTGACCTCTTGTTTTAAACTGTTGGTTGAAATATTCATTACTTATTGATTTTCCTCTATGTTGACATGTTGAACAAAGTAAACCAGTGGTGTGGGAGATCTAAGGGAGAGCCTAGTTTTGTAGCTGGTGATAATTAGGTATTTGAACTTTGAACCGTAACAGTAAACATTTGTGGATGGTAGAAGTTGGAAAAAGTTGAAACTGTGTCTTAGTGATGCATGAGGAGAAAAGTATTGGAAGCTGTGCGTGAATAACTAGGAGACGGAGGCTGCACTGGTTGAGGAATGCATGATTGCATCTGTTACAAATGGCAGAGTTGAAGATTAAGGCGTTTGATTTTGTGCTGCCAATGTAGTGGTAGTTGAAGAAGTAGTACTTTTTGTAGTAGGAGTACAAAATTACAATGGTAGAAGTGGAAGTAGCTGTGGTACTTATGGAGCGCATCAGCATCACTGATCTACCGTCGGCAACATAATTATGATTTCCTGCACAGCTTGGACACTGTTTAAGTTTAAGACTGTCTCTACATTGAGAACTTGACACCCATACCTCCAGTTCCGGGTTTTGCAACACGACAACAACAGCGACCACTGTGCGCGTGATAAGATGACAGGAATGTTTATGAATGACAACAGTGTAGGCGTGTACCCGCGGTCTAAATATGTAACGTCTTTCCTTATATGGCATGTGGGCGGCGCAAGAGGTTCTGATGTCACCCCTTCTATTCAGTGGGGTCTTTTACCTGCATTGAAAAGGTTACCTGTAGCGGCCCTATTTGTGCCGGTAGCTACGTCATAAGGTGTGGGGAGTTTTCAAGTGGGATTTAAACTCAAGCCGAGTTGTGTTGTATGTATTCTGGCAAGCAGCTGGTATGGGATAGGCCATTAAGTTTTAATTGGTACGGGTGTGTTTTTCTTCACAGATGTAAACATATCTGACCGGTGTTGCAGGCTGGTTAAGGTTTCACAATTACCACTGTGGTTGAAAGTGTAGAACATAGTAACATTTTTCGTTTTGATAAAACCCAGTTTAATTATAATTATTTTCATTGTGTCACGGCAGAGATGATAAACTGGAGTTGGTTGTGCTGGTATTGTGGCCGAGATATTTGTCATTATCCGTAATTAATATATGAAGTAGTTTTGTACCGTTCCACTTTTCATGGGAGATTCTAGATAATTGTGGATATGTATCATTATATGTCACAGCTGGTTCCCTATCGTGGTATTTAAAGGATTATTGTTTTGAGAATGGCGTGATATTTGGTGGTGTAAGCATGTGCGGCTGTTGAAACAATCTATCAGTGGAAGACTTTCCATCTTGAGCAGTTATGTGTAATATGATCACATTCACGATCTTCTTCAGATGTGGTTTTCAGGTTGTCCTGGTTCATTTGATTTTATTCTTCGCCACTCTGAATTTGTTTGAGCCAGTGACGGCCGTTCAGGAGAAATTTGAAGGCAGGTGCCCATGTCTGCCAGAACTACCCTTTCAACAGGTTTTGTACATTCTCATTCAGTGAGTAGAAGAAATACGAGAACAGACGATAAGAGGTTGTGTTTGAGCAATCTGGTTCTTTCTCTGCCAACAGTTTGGTGTGTCACATTCCTGTCATACCGGCCGGCTACTGTCGTTTGCGTAAGACGTGACAGAGAGGTTTAACTAAGTCCCCGTCCAAATGGGAAATAAATCCTTGAATAATAGGATGGTTGTTTGCATTCCCGAATGGAAGACCTTGTCAGCAGTACCGTGAGGAAGTCATCATCGGCTCGCTGGGACGTCCTATTCGATCGTGCGACAGTCGTGTTTGATGGAATGGAATAACACCCCCCTTTCCCCCCCCCCCCCCCCCCCGAAAAGCGGGAAACATTGAAGTGATTGACTCGTGGGGGGGGGGGGGGGTTTAGATTGCCGTTTAAGGTCACAGTTTATTATGATTATTATCATTACTACTGTTATTATTGCCATTATTGTTAGTAGTATTCCTATCTTTAGCCTGTGGCACACACATTCTAGCGCTTGGCTGTAAAGGTCTCGCATCAGTGCCTTCAGAAGAAACGTACCAAGTGAGATCCTCCATTATGTCAGTCACGTTCAGGTTTTGCTAACCCGAGTCAGCGTAGTTTTTCACCAGGCGTACATTCCCGATGAGTAAGCGCCAGAAAAGCTTAGCAGGGAGAGACAAGGATAGTCCACCAGGATTGAAATAGACAGTGCACAGCTGAGCGATTCTCTTTCACTCTCTGGGTTGGAGAGGAAAAATGTGTGTTTTGATAGTTAGGAAATCTTAAATATCCTCCAGGGTTGGATGACGTGGTTGAAAGACATTTATAGCTGTGTGTGTGTGTGGTCTATTGTCGAGCTGTGTGTGTGTGTGTGGTTTAGTGTCGAGCTGTGTGTGTGTGTGGTCTATTGTCGAGCTGTGTGTGTGTGGTTTAGTGTCGAGCTGTGTGTGTGTGTGGTTTAGTGTCGAGCTGTGGGTGTGTGTGTGTGGTTTAGTGTCGAGCTGTGTGCAAAATCATAGAAATTGGATGAAGTTTTACCACCTGGCGGGCAGACAAGTTTACACATTATGATTGTATAGAGAATTGTTGTTGTTGTTGTTGTTTATACAGTCATTTCCTCAGTATTTCTGTCAAGTTGCCCACGTACATGTGTGTGTAAGAGTGGAGGATCTTTACTGTCTAGGTTGAATGTACTTTTTTAACATGTAGTATAAGAGCGGCTAACTGTCACCCCTTTTATTTGCTTGCTTGTTTGTTTGTTTTTGAGACAGACATTTAATGTGTTTAGTTTTTGTGGTGGCAGCCTTTCCTCGGACTTTCTGTCAATTTTAATATCTGGAAGGGGGGGGGGGAAGAGTTTATAAAAAGTGATGTAGAAATTGATAAGACTTTTACATGACAGTGAGGCTTGACTTTGGTCACTTAGTAAAACTAAAACTTTGTATTTTTATATTATTTTCATCGTCATGGCCATTAACTTTTAACTTTAATGCCCAGCTCAGCAGGAAAATCCGTAAGTTCTAAATATGCTGAACCTCTGATGGGAGGGGATTGGGGGGGGGGGGGTCGATTATTGGGGAAATTACATGTTGTCACAGTGGTCAAGTCATTTCTGCGGTTTTAAGAAAATTCAACAATTTTCTGTCCCGTAATTCCGGATTCATTACTTCCGGCAAAATGAAGAAAAAGCTCCAGCTTTCGCCCGTTTACTATTGTAGATGTGCTTTTGAACCAGTGACACGCGGCTTATGTGGTGGGGATAGTAGTGGTGATTCAGAATCTCTGATTGGTTAGGACATTTTGTGTTAAGACCCGTGACAATTGTTTAGGAAAATCACGAAGTTCGACGGATGCAAATCAGGGCAGAGTAAAATATTCATCAAATCCTTAGTGGTAAAAATATGGGGCAGAAAGAGAGGGGGGGGGTTAATGTTAGATTTTTATCAGGTTAATTGCTAATTAAGCCGGAGCTGATGGTGACCAGCTGTTTGGTATTTCACGATCGATTCCATGGTCTGGTGTGGTAGTTTGGTCCTTGATCTGCACATTCAGTGGTATTTGGTTATGCGCCAACATGTGATGTGTGTGGTTAGAACAGGAGTGTTACATGTAACACATTGGCTACTTTGGCTCTCAGTCATGTTGGTGACTTGCCAGTGGTAATGTTATATGATGTATACAACATGACTGTAACATAATGTAACACTTTAGTGATCGTCACCTCTCAGTGGTCTGCGTGCGATACATGCACATTATAGACATAGAGGTAAGGTAGGCTCGTCAGTTTCATCTGTAACAAAAGCTGGCCTGTGTCTGTGGTATGTGATTTGTATGTGTGTGTTACGTAGAGCTGAAGACTCCTCACCTTTGATGTGTATCGCGTATGGTCGGTGTTACCAAAAATTTGCCATGTGTCATGTGTAACGCTGAAAATGTGGGTCGCCTTGTGTGGGGTAACTGACTTGTTTGTTACTCATAATACTCTCCACGTGCATCGCGTATGTTAGGTGTTACCGAGAACTTGTCTCTTGCCATGGGTAACGCCTTTGTAACGTCTAGCCCGGGCACTCAAAATACCTTTATACCCTCGTCACCTTCCCACAGGAGAACCCGTTACAGTTGTACCTAAGTTACCAGAACGAAGCCATGGGTTACATCCTTTTCTGATGCTAGCATAATCAAATCATCAAGGTCTCCATTTAGTGGTCATTGTGAGGGATAGGTTAGGAATGTGACTGCAGAGGTAACAGGATCCAGCGAGAGGATGTCGATACAAGATAGCCACAGTGGTCAAGTCAGGAGTAATAACTTACTGGGTGGACGCAAGGTTAAGCGTACACAATACGGTACTAGAGGCAATGTTAAGCGTACACAATACGGTACTAGTACTAGAGGCAGGGTTAAGCATACACAATACGGTACTAGTACTAGAGGCAGGGTTAAGCATACACAATACGGTACTAGAGGCAAGGTTAAGCGTACACAATACGGTACTAGAGGCAAGGTTAAGCGTACACAATACGGTACTAGAGGCAAGGTTAACTTGTACAACCTAATGTTACGGACATGATCCAGTTTGGTGGGGCTGAGCACAGATCAAACTTTGAATAGATGATCTGAAGACATGGGTACACGTCAATAAGGACTTTTCTCTCTGATGTATAGTTTGTCAGCCATAACCGCATTACCGTACAAATTCGCTGATGTTCAAGATTTGCTATCGCTGTTCTATCCTTTCTTTTACACACTTTCCTTTCGGTATTCAG
The DNA here is from genome assembly GCA_038406235.1 of Peronia verruculata. Classification (NCBI taxonomy): domain Eukaryota; kingdom Metazoa; phylum Mollusca; class Gastropoda; order Systellommatophora; family Onchidiidae; genus Peronia; species Peronia verruculata. The sequence continues at coordinate 3,414 of JBCAUA010040107.1, read as the reverse complement.
AGAGTTAACCATTGGAGGGTGTTTTGGATTGAAACCCTCTCACCATCCAGCCAGCGAACTTTCCGCTGAGTCACCAAATGCTAAATATGGGGATGTGAGACAGCTGATGTCAAGGGATGTCCTGGGTGCGGGGAAGTTTGTTCTTAGCATGTTGTAATCATGTCTCATATCGCACGAGCCGCTGGATAAACGGAATTGCTCAACCTTGTGCTGGGCTGGGCTGGACATTGTCTCTCCGCTACACTACAAACACCTAGATCCTAGTTTGTAACTTCACCGCCTAGACACTATTGGCCAGCCGGTGTCAGGTATGCGGCACTTTGATTTTTGTTGTTGTTTTGGTTAAATGTACGACTGTTGGCACAGAAGATTGAGGATTTTCTCTAAAGGGTTGGCCGTTAGACCTTTAACTTGGGGGATAACAGCCCCACTGGGAGTTGAAAGGCTTAATAGAACAATTGAATTCGTCTGTTCTTTGTGAGAGGTATATGGGTCGGCTCGGAAAAGGACCGTTGTAGTATAGGCCTAGTGACAATGTTTGTTTGGAGACAGTTCTGCGGTCTATATTAATGTAGCTTTTATTTTGCCCAGCGTGTGTCTGTCTGTGATAGAAAGGACATAGATATCACTGTAATACGCCCAATCAAAAAACAAACAAACAAAAAAAAAAGATAGTTTAGTGCAGATGTTTTTGAGCTCTTGACGAAACCACCAAAAGTTTGCAATGCGCCTAACTTAATATATTATAATTGCGGTCTTTTTGTCGGCAGAAGAAATTAAATTGTTATGGGTGGCGCCATATTTCCAAGACATGTCCTATTTGTCAATTAACGGGCGTACTACTGAGGGCAAGAAAAAAGTGTTTTCTTTGCTCTGAATAGGATGAGGAAGTAACATGTAAACATTCACACCTACGATATTATGTGCCGATTGTTTGTGATTTGGTCACATTTAATTGTATTTGTTCCCATGGTTTTCAGACTCCGATACTCAACGTCTGGCTGGGTTGATGGTAGACAGAGTTTTCTGTGGTTTAATAAATTGAATTTCGTTTCATAATTGAAGCTGTATGGCCGAGACGATGCGTGGATGAAACATAGACGATACTGAAAATTACACATTTTGGCGGAAGTAATTTGTATTAGGCACGGAAGTCTAATGGTTGGAGCTATCATTGGGTAACTTTTTTCTTCTTGTTTTGATCATGCAGAATTTTTGTGACCACTTGTAAACTGAAGTGACTTAGGAAAGGGATAACTTCCCTGGCCGACACCAGCACAGTGGACATAGAACCGCTGTATGAAGATCTGAAACAAGAACAGTAATTGTATTTTCTTATTGTCCCAGAACTGCCTGTGGGTGGCCAAGAAAACTGGAACTGAGACTACACTGTATATTCTGGAACTATTCAAGGCGTTTGTAACTTGTAAATAAGACAGACATCAGACAGTTCTCTGATAAAGGGTGACAGATCTGAACGCTGTGTGAAACTCGTGTCTTGTAGTGACACAAGGAAGGAGAGACGAGAGCACCTGTATGTGACACACTAGATGCTGGTTCCACTTTCCTCAGGAGAATATAAGACAGGACATATTGAGTGAAATAAGTTGGAGCTCGTAAGAAAAAAAACAACAGCTGAAAGTGTGTAATATTGTGGTGTGGAGTAGATAACATTGGCAGAGGTTGTGGGCGTAAACGTTTGGGCCAGTGAGTGCCGTGTGCAGATATTGTCCAAGGAATACTCAGATCATCAGCACAGAACAGCCAGCATGCGAGCTGACAAAGGTAGGTATGCCACTTGTACTGACTGACGCTCAACTGAACATGGATTTGAACCGCCGTGTGGATGGCAGATCAATTAACGTACTTTGAATTGACAAACTGGTATGTGACATGTCAGCAGAAGGAAAGAGCGAAGTTTCTTCTTGTCTGTCTGTCTCTATCGCATCCCTCCCTAACTCTCTTTCTCTCTTTCTCTCTCTCCATCCCTTCACCTCTCTCTCCTCCCCTTCCTCCCTCTCCCCATCCCTCCCTCTCCCTCCATTCCTCTCTCTCTCTCTCTCTCTCTCTCTCAGACCTGTGAGTATATCATCCTTATTATTCACATTCAGACTTAACTGTTTCAGATATTATATAACAACACCCCCCTCCCCCCTCCCCTCCCTTCCATCAGCCAGCGCTCCTTTCATCGTAATAATAGACTGACAAAAAGTGGAGCTAAATTCTGCAGCTGGAAATTCCCAGTGCTATCATAAATCTCTCTCCGGTAGACATGTCTGCCTACATGACGTGTTGCCCAACAGTATCACACTCTGTAACATACCCCACACCCAGCCTGACTTGGCATAGCGCACAGCCACATGCACACACTTTGTGGATTGAGGATGTCAGAACTGCAATCTCGCCATTCCGATCTAGTTCAAAATATCGACATGTCTGCTTGTACAGAAAATTTAATCAAATGTCTCATTTCACATCATATTGTAGCCTGGGCAACGATCTGCTGATGACATACGCATACTTTCAGTAACTATGTGGCTTTCATACACCTGCTAATGGTTAGATGTTTTCTTATGCACACTGCTGGATGTTGCCCTGAGAAAAATAACAAAGTGATTGTACAAGAAATGGTCCAGGCACTGAAATAGAGAAAAACTGTGCTGTGTTAGACCTGGTCTCCACCGCCCCGTGTGATACCGAGTCACAAACTTTCCTCCACAGGGTTCAGTGCTTTACTAATGAATTCCTAATAGAGTTCACCGACGGGTCACCTTGCTAGTACCATATAATAATGATTCGTTACACATACCTTTTACTCTGTCTCTCTTATCCTAATCCAGTAACCCTCACCCCATTTTCCCTAAGGATAACGCTACACCTAACTCGGAGCCTTGCAAATCCTCAAGGGTGTAAATATTTCAGCTCCCATGAAAACTTGGACATGTGGACATGGCATGGAAGCTGTATAGCAAATGTAATTTTTGGGGCTGACGTAAAACCTATTTTGAGTGCAGGGGAAAGTTTTAATGACGATGGAAATCGTATTCCAGTATTCGGTTAAAGTGACCGACAATGTCTTTGTGAAAGTTTTTACAGACTAGCACAGACATGTAGATAGAGAGACCAGTAGATAGACAGACTAGCAGAGACCAGTAGATAGACAGACTAGCAGAGACATGATCGATCGGATGAATAGACGGGCGGAGGGGCGGATGAATAAGTGGATGGACGGGAAACTAGAAAGAAAGAAGTTTCCCGTGCGCGTGCGTGTAAAACTGGTCGATGAGGTGGTGAGAAGGAACGACAATAGGGGGCAGAGAGATCGGTGGACGTCGGATGGACTCACGGAAGGAGAGATAAGATGAAGACACTCGTTGGACAGGAAGTACATTGGGCGAGGGGTGCAGGAGGATG
>JBCAUA010040096.1:0-11984 GCA_038406235.1 Peronia verruculata | reverse complement strand
TTATTGTTATTTTCATTTAGTTTAATAAAATGAAAAAAGATTACTCTGACCACACTGGAGTGACTGTAGTTTGTAATAACTGAACTTAGTAGTAGGAAGTGTCAAGAAGGATTCAAACTACTGTAACACAACACTTGCTTATCATGCTTTGCTGTGGAAGTCCCTTAAGCACAGCATACAATGGTTACTGTACCTTATTAACTGTTAACTACTGCCTGACAAAGGAATGGCTATATCACATCAAATTTCACATAAATGGTATATATATATTATATAAAACACAGGACACAAGAAATTCCTGAACATCATGAATGACATGCATTCATATTCACATCTGTAATGATAATGGTTTTTTGACACATGACACTGCAATATGATTTAGGCTCCAATATTCACGTTTACATAACTACATTACATACTTGCACACATATAAGGGGGGGGGGGGGCAATCTTCAGAAGATTTTAAATAATGTTATTGAAACAAATGATGCAAAGTTAAACAGTATCAATAAAAATGTGAAGATCAAATAACACTGGTGTTTATTCTAGTCAAACTATATCCGATGGTACTGTGCCGTTTTAACAACTGGCTCTAAAAGGTGTATTATGGATTTGTGGAGGCCAGTAGTTTTGTCACACATTTCTGATGCAAAGAAACTAACTAGTATGTGCTTTGAGGGTCAACAAAGAGATTGTTTCCATTAGACAAGAGAGACAGATGCAGACTGGACAAATACCTTCTCTGATGGCTGTGCAAGGTGCGCCTTCCTCATGCTCAAGTCTGATCTCTTTCAAAGCCACCAAGTTATCTGTCAGCCGGGATTTACCCTTGAACACTGTCGCATAAGTACCCTGGGAATGCATTAGAGTAATTCGGTAATGGATGCTCTCTGGGCCATAAAAATCATTAACGTTTTAAGACAACAGCACAAAGTTAGACTGTTGCCAAAATTGCATTCCTGTATATTCAATAAAATATAGTGGTAAAAGTGATCCACTGACTTGTAATTATCTATAATAAGTTTTTTCTCAATCTCTCAATAATGTTGAAAATGACGTATGCCATTATCTTAGGAGCAGTGATCATAAAACATAGTGCAAAAAACTTGCAGCAAGTCTAAAACCCTTTCACTCTACTTTAATCTACTGTAATGCCTGTGTTGGGATACAATCCTGGATCACAAAGACACCGATAGAGTCAAATATTTGGTGACAGCTGTTGTGTGGTAAGGCACCAGTAGAGAGCAAACATTCCATGACTTTTGGCCACAAAAGAATATCGAATATTCAGTAACTTAGTCTGCTCAACTCCTCCTAATGTTTTCTTTAAATCTTTATAACAAACTACCAAAAATACTATGCATGAAAACTTAAAAGCTAAGCTTCATTTGTGTCCAGGATGGATGATGGCCATATATCTTTTGTTGTTGTTTTCATTCCAGTAATGATGTTGAAAAGATTTTGAATATTGTTTTCACAATAAATACATTAATTTACTTTTTTTAAAAAAGGCATTGACTTAAGAATGACATTGATTCAAGAGCTGGTTTCTCTTGGGTGAAGCTTAAAGACAGCAATTTTAGAGCTTGTGATTTGAGAGCCCACTGGAGACAGCCATTGTTCACGACCATTAAAGATGGGACAGGACTAGACAGAGTCCATACATCTGAGTCATCGAGATCTGACTCAGGCTTGAGTGGAAAGGAATACCACATCCCAGGTTCTAGTTACTGGAAGCTACACCGCTAATGTGTTACACTACTGGATCTCCTGTTACACCCCTGATAGATCATCTTAATGTGATCATGCTTTTATTCCTATTATGTTAATGGCTGATCACTAAAAGGATGCAGAAAGTGCTAGAACTTGCAGTAAACAAAGATTTTTAAAATGTCATTGTCAACCATTCCTTACTAAGATATCCAATACATATAATATACAGAAAAGTTATTGGACACCATTAGAGTGGAGGTGGTATAGACTATGACCATCAGCTATTTGAATAATATAAGTAACAAGCTTTGAATGCAAACTGAACGGCGTCTATGTTATAAGAGTTCAGTTTACCATTAGTCCTTTTTTTTTTTTTTAGAATAATATAACTAACAAACATTCAATGAAACTGAGCAGTGTCTACCTTATAAGAGCTCAGTTTACTACTAGTCTTCTTTTTTTTTAACAATATAAGTAACAAAACTTTGAATGAAAACTGAACGGCGTCTATGTTATAAGAGTTCAGTTTACCATTGGTCTTCTTTTTTTAAAAAATAATATAACTAACAAACCTTCAATGAAAACTGAACGGTGTCTATCTTTTAAGAGCTAAGTTTACAACTAGTCTTCTTTTTTTTTTGAAAAACATAAGTAACAAATGTGGAATCAAAACTGAGCGGTGTCTATGTTATATGAGTTCAGTTTACGATTGGTCTTCTTGTGTAAACAGAATATTCTGACGTGTTGATACTGACACATTGCTGAGCCCACTGTCTCTGTTTGTGTACTTACCTCTCCAAGTTTATCCAATTTTGTGTAGGACTCAATTTTGCCAAAGCCAATCTCTGACTGTAGAGGAATAAGACAAAGCCAGTTATATACCCGAGTTTCCAGAAATGGGGTTAATACAACAGACAGAAAGAAAAACTACACCTGAGCAGCTGAAACAAATTGTCACATTAAAAATGATATGATTGCTCCTCTTCTTCAGTGTCTCATATGTTATTGTTATTTCTTTCAATTTCCCCATGATATTGAACATTTTAACATAATGCCTGCATATTTTTTCCTTCAATAATAAATAAAGTGAACTAGCATGATGTGTACTATGTCTCCACAGAAACATAAATGCATGGCAATCTCCCATAAGGTAGTCAAAAAATTTCTGGATGTTTTGAATATATGTCTTGTGACCAGGGCAAATGAGTCGGAAGTCGCCCCGGGCAACGAAGATATATGGCTGTTTTTGGTCGTTTTTAACTACTTTCCAACTAAGATAATAATTTTTTTTCATAAAGCGTCAAATTAACCTTTTTTTTTATCTGAAAAAAAAAAAATTAAAAATTTTGGTATCATAGTCCGACAATAGTGAAAAATGGTAAAAAAAACAGCTGTGACTTGAACTCACCTGGCGCGACTTGCGACTCATTTGCCCTGGGCGCAAGACATATATGCAAAACATATTGATAAATACTGAAAAATAATTAACTGAGAAGTTTTCGTTTCTTTCATTCTTCCCTAATTCATTCAATGGTTGATAAATCCCAAGAGAGATTGTCTCATGGACTGCAATGGTAAACAAGTACTTTGTCATTGAATTTTCTTATAAACATTCACTTTATCACTGTTGTCGCTCATGATATTTCCTTTCTTTCAAGTCAATGTAAATGAACAAGAACAAAAAACAACAAACATCTTGAAAATATTATAAACCCATAAAACAGAATCTGGACCAGGAGAGATGCAGACTTAGTGCAAGCAATAAACGGACAGGCTGGAGATGACACAAAAACAAGGAACAAATGATCAATTTAAAAGTGTGGGCCAGTCAAACAGAGAAGCTCAAGACACTCACCAAAGACTTGCGACGTGATCTCCTGGTGAGCTGGCCATCTGGACTGAGGGACAAAGACTGGCGAGCAAGAAAGTTTTCTGGTAATCGGATATCTGCCGGCAGTGACAGTCGCTTGGTCACCTCCTGGCAGGACAAAAAAAAAAAAAAAATGCCATTAGACAATGCCGAAAAATATAATAAAATATGACCTTTCAAAAAGAGTGCAAGGAAGAAATAAAAATGAATGATTTTGCAGTCCTGTCTGGTTACAAGATTCCAAATGAACTGACAATTGTTGACAGAATTTCACTGATTCTGAATAAGAGATTAATGACAGATATCAACAATATGAAAAAGGACTGACATCTGAGATTGACATTTTGATAATAATTAATAAATCTGAACTATTAGATCTATTTTGACAAACAACACAATTCAAATAAATTCATGCTCTATCATGGATTTGATTTAGACCAAGTCTGATGTCAAAGAAAACAGATTCCAATTATTAAACAATATAACAATACTATATTATGTGGAGGTAATTTCAGCCATGTTATTAGAAGACCTGTGGACTTGGAAGACATGTTCCTTCTCTGTCCATTGTAATGTACAATGGTAATAACAATTCCATGGAATTTCCACGGAATTCAGTTCAGTGACATAGTAGAGGGTTAGTTGAGTGACTTTATGAAAGATTAATTCTAAGACTTTATAAGAAATGAATTCAGTGACTGCATATGGTATCACTTCTGAGGCTATACAAGGATATATACAAAAGCATCTGGCAATCTGATTTATTATTTGAATATGTGCTGATCATTAGACTACTGAGCAATCAGGTGTAAGCACAATACATCCACAAGGAACAAATCTGAAACCCGTCTGTTGAATCTGACATCTTCTGACCCCTAATAAGGTATATAATACAAGATTCAGAGTGATCCCAGAAACAGAAGATTACATTCATTGACTCTTGGAGTAGTCAACTCCTTGAAAACTCAAGAGAGAATTCTGGTTGGGGATCCAGGTTATAAGTTGAAAATGCAAACATCTCTTTGAAGCAAAGGCAATTTTAACAACAACAAAAAAATTAAAATGATCCAAATGTCCCAAATCGTGAACAGGTCTGGTGCAATTCAACCATAGGATTACATTCAATAGCTAATGGAATGGTTATCTCTGGAGCAAACTCAAAGTAAACTCCGGCTGGGGATCTGGCTTATAAATGATAATCGAAGCATCCCTTTGAAGCAAAAGCACATAAAAAAGGCCAATATATATATATCCAAATCATAAACAGATCTGGTGCAAAATTTAACCCTTCAAATGTCAGTAAATATTGCTGGAGTTCAGTATGTATTATTATGTATATAAGCCCCTTTATAACCACAAAAATATGCAAACGTATGGTACTATGCAAAGGACAAGGCTCACTTGTGGAGCCAATCAGCCTCTTCACATTTTTAGGGTTAAGGAGTGATTTTTTTTTTTTTTTATATCAGTACTATCCACCAAATGTTTTGAGACATAGGTGAAAAAAAAAAAAAAAGATTATATTCCAGCGATGCAGTAATAATATATTTCAAGCAAGATACAAAGTGATCAGTCCAATACACTTACTCTTCCCCTCATAGCTGTCTGGATAGCACGAGGTGTGACACCATGTTTCTGATGATATCATCAAAAAAACACAAAGGCCTCTAAGTTCAAATAACAAGTAAACAGTAATAAATGTATCTATCACTGGACGCTTCTATTCAGCCTTTTACTTTACAAAACAAACAAACAAACAAACAAACAAAACAAAACAAATCTTTAAAAAAAAATACTGAGCCTCTTTTCCCCCCTCAAGTACTAAATGACTGAAAATTCAGTCAGTGAAGAAGTTTCAAGGTAACAATATATCTAACATGGATCATTTTTAACATGTTGCAAATAAAATAAGATACAGAACCTCTTATCTTGATAAGGATTTGAGAGCTTAACAGACAGCCGCCTTGTAAGCTCCAAAATGCTGGAAGATACCAGAGGTCTGTCTGGGAAACAATAGATCCTAAAGGCACAAAGCTTTTGCAGTACGGAAATTAGCATTACGTAAACACATTTATTATCATCATTAGTAGTCTTTATCCTTACGAATTATCTTAAGAACACACGAATCTCTTATGATGTTTGCGCATTACTGATAGCTGAGGATGGGAGGAAACAACATCAATTACGTTTGTACTAACGTGACAAGTACCTGGAAATATTCTTCCAAGAATTGTCTGCCTTCCTCTGTGGCAGTCTGTTTGATCTGACAGACTTTAGGTCTGCCTTTGGCGTACTGCCAACACAGTTCGTGACTACAGGCCACCTGCAACTTCTGCTTCAGCGCACGGGACATCCTCTTATAGGCAAGGGATTTTCGAACGTTTGTGTTGACACAGTCCATATCAGCCACTTTCACACAGCGAAATGCTCATCCCTTTAACACACCTTTGGTATTTCACAATCCGGAGGAAACTAGAAACCGACAAGCACAATTGTTTCAAAGTCAGTCACTTCAATACGGCTCTATCACAGATTGACTTCCAAGAGCAAATCCGAAGTCATAGACATTTCACTGGATTCCATACAGAGTGGACAGTGAAGTACAGACCTTTTTATCATTAACTGGAAGTGGAGCACTGTGTGCGACTGCGACCGCGACAATCATCTAACTTACCAGACAGCAGAGTTCCATTTGGCGGTGTCCATCCTCTCTGCAGACAGGCATAACATGATAATCAAATCTATCCTTTTGACGTCAACGGCCGAGATCACCGGCGGCGCTGTTACGTCAGCCACACATGGACGGTCTGCCTAGGCAACCAATAGCTGTGATATCCTGGCTTTCTAATTACTGACCAGACAAGGAAGATCTACAGACCAACTATGTCGCCTACATTATAACAAGGTACTACGCCGCCGTTTGAAACGCAGAAAAATAGCTCCGATCGCTGCAGGGTATCATAAACGTTGCAAGACGGGCTTAGACAGGGACACTTTTTTTTTTTTAAAGGTTAAGTCTAGATACCACGAATATGAGACATTTTCACATAGCTGCGCTGCTTGGGGGTGGGGGAGGGAGAAGGGGGAAAGGACGAGCGGTCGCTTACCAAAATGTAACCGGTTAATTTGTGAAAGAAATATTACTGGGGAAAATTATTAAGAAGGTGGACAATGTTCTGAGCTGAATGCCATCTTGGTCTATGTTCTGGCTAAATGCCATCTTGGTCTATGTTCTAAGCAAGATTGGCACTGATCTTTGCCTTGTCTGTTGTGAATGTAAAAGGTGTAAGTAAGGTCTGATAATTCAACAGCCACGTGAGAGTAACTTTAGTGGAAGAAGTAAACCGATCAAATACATGAGAATAAGAGCACGATCCAAGTTTCCAGTCTCCTACATGCCCGTACGCCATCTTGATCTCAGAGATAGAGGCACCAGTGTGTTACTGCTCGAGACTTTGGGTCATTGTAAGCGACTTAACCTCATAATATCATTTCCGTGGGAATTTTAAAGTATCTTTCCTATGCATGTTTCCAAACCGACAGTGGTAAAAAAAAACAAAACATTATTTGGCTTTAACCATAAAATCTTCCATCGACGCTAGGACTTTAAGACATATGCGGAGGTGCAAACAAAACGCTGTGACTGAATATCTTCATCTTGTGAACAGCTGTGATGTGTGATTACTTCGATACTTCAAAGACGTAAACGGTTACCAAGAGCAGGGAGTAAATACAATGACAAATATTGGATGGTATCTGTTACAGTCGGCAAAAGCATGTAAAATAGTTCTATTCCCTGGTTAGGTCAGAACAGATAATTGATGCAATCTTTGTCCTCATGTAAGTTTCCAATCTTCCCATTTCCTTTTCAAGAAGGGAGACCCAGATACTCTACAGGGATACGCCATTTATTCTGACCCATGCCGCATACAAAGACAGCTGTTCTATTGTCAAAATTGTCGCTTCTGAGACCAGTTTGGTTAAATAAGATGGCATTGTCCTTCTAGGGGCGCCAGATGATTAGCCTAATTTGTGGCTCGTCAATTGGTCAATGAGCCTTCTAGATTGTCAGCTGAGACCTGGGGGCCCGAAAGAATTTGAGGCCAACGAAGCTGATGGCTGACGAGGTGATGGACAGCGCCAATCTTTAGTTTTACATGAAGTGAATTTGGAGGAATGATCCTGGACTGACGCAGATGGTGACCTGACATTGACCTGGGTAACTGAAGACAGTGACGAGATAAACTTTCTCCAGAATGCTGTTATCTGACAAAATTTTCTGATACAGGCTACTCACAAATCTCAGAGAACATTTGGGATTATGATTATTCGCTGTCAGTTCTGTTTCCAATTGAACACCATTGCATTCTGGCCGATGTAAGCAATTAAGCAAAATTGTTGCTTGAGAAAAGACCCATCAGATAGATACTACAAACTTACGATGAAGAATTTATCTCAGTAATGCAGTACGGGCCGAAAACAAAAGAAAACTTCCATTTTTTCAGTTACTCACCCACGCAACAGAGGAAAGGAATTTGGGGTAAACTGAAAATGTCATTACACAGCCTGTCGGCATGATCATGGCCGCATAAAAGACACCAAATTAACGTTTCCTGAAAGAATCCTGACCGGAGTCACTGAAACTTTCCCCTTGGTAAACTGTTCTCATGTTTCTGATCACACGTACCATGTCAGTAACATCTCTAGAAAATTTCAGTCCAACAACTATGTGAACATGGAGCAGGAGTATTACACTGCCAGTGACGTGTCTCAAGGGGCATAGTCAAATCATCTGAACCATAGACAACTTGGACAGCGCGTTGCTTATCTCTGTCATCTTGCCTGCGGTCAACATACCGTTGGCCGCTAAACCATCACAGCAACAAACTATCTTGGAAGGCCGGAATTACAAAGTCTGTGCGAAATCAGTGTTTCATCTGCTAGGTGATCATCCGTAGCCAGATAAACTGTGGTAATAACAGCGTCTAATGTGAGTTTCCTCAAACAACATTTTATTCACTAAAAAGGTATTGAATGTCGAACGCTGGAGATATTGCAAAAAACAACCGCAGGCAGACAGGGTTTGGGTATCATTTCTTTTTGCACAACAGAAAGCAAACAATAAATCCAACTGGGCGAAACACCGCGTGGCTGCGTTGTCTTAATGGAAGGGGAGATACAGAACAAAACAACAATAATACATAGCACAAAAATAAATTTTAAAAAATCAGCGTCTCAAGCCTATAGGAAAAATGCACATTAATACAATTCAATTTTTATGTCGTGGCGAAGTATTAAGGCTACAGTTTTTTGCCTTGATTACTGGTTCTGCCACATTCCGCCCCTTACTGTAAAGTCTTTCCTTAGTTGACATCAATGTATGTTCAGCTTCCAAATGTCTCTCAAATTACAGTGCAAGATAAGAAGCTACAGACACGTTGGGGAGCTCGAAGGCAGATTAGGACGACAGGACGTTCACTACGACACAGGACATCGCGCCATGTTGATTAGGCCCACTGGTACCCACAGCGGATAAACCCAAAAGATTGGGCGGGAAGGTAAAAATGAAAACGGGAGAAGAAGGAGCACAGTACACAGCCACAGCCTTAGGTAACCGGTATCGACCTCGGGCCAGCATGGCAAACAAGAATTGCCAAGGACGTCAAACGGCAAGGCAAGCCCATTATCAGCTAGTTGTGAACATTAACACATGGCTTATCTATCAGAATTTCTACCACATGGATAGCCGATTCAACTTACATATCTGCATCTCCAGTTTGAGGAACGGCGACTAAAATAATCAGTACGACTACGAGCTTCCGGGTAGTCAAGGTACTTATCAGATCACTGAAAAAAAGCAGTGGACAGCTAACACAGCAGGTACTGAAAGAACAAAATAACGGCAGACATAACTTTTTTTTTTTTTTTTGCTCTGAGAGCTATTTTTTAAACAAAGCAGATGTCAACTGTAACGGCTGGGCAGTAGTACATTTCAATCAATAAAAGACGCGTAGGACTTAAAAATAACTCGGGCTCCTGACACTGGCGAACGTCATTGTAATTTCTGCTCTCTCTTTCAAATAGATCTAGTTTCCCAACTGAAAATACAGCCCTCTCGCTTCAAAATGTATGTACGCTGCACTCTTCCAACCACTGCCTCCAGCTTTAAGAAAAAAGTCGATTCAATAATTTGGGTGGTGACAATCCAACTTGGCAATGATGTGAGATAACACTGCGTCTCTCACAAAAATCTGCTAAGTCGGCTTGAGTCAATACCTGCTGGGGGATGCACAGTCACGATGGCTGATCAAACCTGAGAGATTGGAAGGGGGGAGATAGGGGGAAACAAACATCTATGGATGGATACGGCTTGCATTCTTCACCTTACGAGCCAATGAATAAATAAATAAATAAATAAAAATAAACTCCCTTCAGTTTAAGCCAATTAGACATGTATGACTGAACTATCTCGCCTTCATGCTGATTTCTGTTTCTGGGGTAGAAGTAGAGTTGCCTTTCATCTTATCGAATTCCTCTCAACACAACGCACATCACATTTCGACTGTGAATTCAGAAAGCAGGAACAACATGTTGAAAACAATAATACAGCATTATTGTAGGAGAAAGGCGTTTTTTTTTTTTTTTCGTCGAAGTCGCTGTGTTATCCGCCTTTGTGCCTCAGTCAACGGTCAACAAAATCACAACTTGAGATTGCTAAACCTTGGAGCAGGTGCAGTGAAAAGACGACCCGCGAGTCTCCGATTAGTTGATGGGTAGCTGTGCAAGTTCTTGGCCCACTTCAAGCCTTCCGCATGTGCTAAAATGACACAGTAAAGTGACGATAGTGTACACTGTCGTAACCTCAACAAAATCTGCCCCAAGACATCGATGGATCTATTTTTTTTTTGCCAGGCTACATACACGTATACGCATTGCACTATCATGTATCCGGTCTTTACAATTTTTGTTTCACTTTTTGTTTCGGCTATTTCTTTCATCTGTAGATGTCAACTACATGTATTCACCGCAGAATTTGTGCAAGGTACGAGTCTCATGCTCTACACAATTAATTTCAGGTTCTATCACTATCACTCTGGGTTGCCGTGTTGGGCAAGGTTTAAAGCTTCTTGGGGAAGGTTTAATGCTTCTTCTTGAGAATTGTTTTCCGCCTCAGAAAGCAAGGGTGTTTTCAATGCCTATTTAAATGTGACCCGATGATGAATTCGACCTGAAATTATGCGTTTCAAACTTACGCAAAATTAATAACTCCTTAGCATTCCTGTTCACAAAACTTTACAATGTTTTAGACTCCCTTTAAATGATGTCATGTAAAAACGAAATAAAGTACCATGAAATGAGCAAAACATCATTACATTGTATTGTATCCAATATAAGAAACAGAAACCTTGCTGCCGAACAATAGGAAAAAAAGTATTCAATTTCCTACAAAAACCACATAATCCATGAAACCACAGACTTCTCTTCGGGGCTTATCGGGATACTACGCATAAAACAAAATGCCACAGGATTCTCTGAAGTAACTGAGCAAACCATGGAAAGCTGGTAGATATACAGGTCATCAACGCTGACGCTTGGTATTGGTACTAGCTGATCTTATCATATTATACTGCAAGTGTCCAAGGCCGAGGAAACGGGTCGAGGTTAGCTAATGTGCCGAAAGGACACGGGATGGTCAGAGACGATGATATACCGAGGCACTATAAATATTTGACACAATGTTGCAGACAGGTCCAAGGTTTCCTGGGACTGATAAGGGGCAGCTGAGGCTGTGGGTCCCCACTGAGACAGACTGATGGTGATGGATCCGGAAACATCTCCTAGGGCTTCACATCGGAATGATACCTTCGTCATTCCATAAACGTTGAAGTCACATTGTTTTTCTTCATCGTTTTAAGCTATGACACTTTCCCATAATCATCACTACAAAAATGGCAGGCCACACAAAGCAATGTTTCTTGGAATACTCATGTATCGCCTATCACATACAGATTGCTTACAATGTAAGGCCTCTCTGTGCGCAGTATTTTTGCCAATTTTCTCGTAACAGCTCAAACTCACGTGGGCTGGTACAGTTCACCGTGTACATCATTATCGGTATCTTAGTTATGCTTGGCTGGTTATTGCACTACATTCGCATAATCTTGTGGTGTTATAAAAAGTAATCAAGCATACACTGCACTTCCCGTGGGGGACGCAGTGGCTCAATGGGAATGGCGTTTGCTCATGGAGAAAACAGACCGGTATCGACTCGCAGGTTCTGCATCGGGGGATGACAGGACACGAAGATCGAAAACCCGCATTTCTTCAGTGACTCAACGGTCCCCTGACTTCCTGTGGGTAGGGAAGCCCGACGTCTAGCCTTCTCGGATAAGGGCAAATA
>JBCAUA010040085.1:0-11984 GCA_038406235.1 Peronia verruculata | reverse complement strand
GATAGATAGATAGATAGATAGATAGATAGATAGATAGATAGATAGATAGATAGATAGATAGATAGATAGATAGTCTGTTTGTCTGTTGTGGGTTTCCATCTATGTCGTCAAAATTGTGTCTCTATTCAGTCCTTTTAATATCTTTCTGTACTTGTAAGTTGCTGTCTTTCACTATATGTCCATTCTCTTCCTTTCTATTCTCTCTGTCCTGTAACAGATAAAGTATAAAATATGTCAAAAGAAAGATATGCAAATACTTTTCAACCGCGACACTGAATCCTACGAGGGAATTTTTCCCCCTATCACTTAAAAAAAAAATAAAAAATGCGGGACTTCGTGCAAACACCACTTTGTCCATTTAGAAGAACAAAGTCTGCCTCACATACTAAAAATTCAGAGCGCATTATCGAGCAAATTTGAAATTTAAATGTATTCAACAAATTCTGCCACTCACGCAAGACCCGTGGAGATGGCCACGTAGATGTACATACTCTATTCAAATAACTGTCATCGGGATTTGGCTAAATTATTCATTATTCTCCTCCAGGACCGATGATAAATTACATGAAATCTGACCATAAAATCTGGACGAAGAATGGCAAGGACAGGGATAAGAGACGAAGAAGGGAAATAAAGAAAGGAGGCAGTGGGAGAGGTCGGGTGGGGGGGGGGGGGGATAGGAAACAACAGTGTCCTATCTTAATCGGGACTGATTTTGACCAGGCTTGTGTTCAGCAAATAGCATAGAGAGGGGAAAAAATGATTTTTACATTCTTTGTTTGAAATGTACATTATCATTATAAAAATGACATTTTATGTGCAAAGACCGTTTATAATTAATACTTCATGATTATATTGCAAATCTTCTGTAAATGAGGATCAGACTCAAAATACATTGAACGATTTTTTACATAGATTGGGACCTTGACTTTTGCAGAGTGGGAGAGCGAATCCGTGGCTCTACCAGCTCCGTTCTCATGGTCCCATATTTAATATTTTACGATAGCATCCTCGGTCACTTGGTTGTAACTCGTGGAACTGTCGTTATTGGAAGAGTATTCAGGTAATAGTTCAACTTATGAGGCAATTGCCTGGAATGTCAAGCGAGTCACTGTTATTCAATAATGACATTGTCATGGTCATCACCATAATTGTCATGTTATGGTGTCATACCCTACTGCTTAGCGAGCAAACTACGAGCACCATGGCTTTTAGTTTTCTGTCCTTCACTCATTGACTGACTCACTCATTGACTCATCTAAAGGCTCAGTCATTCACTGGCATACTGACTGATTGATCCACTGATTCATTCACTTCTCTCACTCACTCACTCACTCACTCACTCACTCACTCACTCACTCACACACTCACTCACTCACTCACTCATTCACTCACTCAATCCTTTACTCACTCATTCACTCATTCACTCACTCAATCCTTTACTCATTCACTCACTCACTCACCCACCACCCACTCACGTCTTTTATTCTCCTGTCCGCAATTTTCTCAGTCTGCATGCAATCTCCAAACTACCGCCCACGATGTTGCTATGCACACACTTCCCTTCCATCACACTCTCAGATAAAAATACTTTGACAGAACATCTTTACTTTGACAACTTCCTTCTCGAGAAAATTTTAGCGTTCCCTTTTTCAAAATGCGGTGAATTAAAGGCACGTCAAGAGGATGGGAAAAAGTGGATTTGTTCCGACCAAACGAACGGCTGGAAATCTCCGTCTAATTTTAGTAGAGGCTACAAACATTTCCAGGTATTCACGACCATTGACAGAGAAAAACACTTAAAAATGCACGGGACCAGTGACATTATTGTTCTCGGATCTCTTGGTGGAGCGGTAATAAACATCAGTGAGTGTTCTATTTTTAGCAGGAGGGTACAAACACTCAGCCAGGGATGTCCATACTAAACTGTTACAGATACAGTTCGTATGTCAATATACTTTAGAACTGTAGCTGACTCACTCTCATCGTTGAGGGCACGAGGAACTCAATAAACGAAACGCTAGCCACTGCTTGTTCTTTCGTCTTTCGACTGTCCATTTTCCTTGGGTGGTTATTATCATCAGAGGCTATTCACAATCCAGTAGCTAAGAGACGGCGGATCTTCAGACTTCTTTCTCCACTCAAGAATGCCTGACTCTTTTACTAGCCCGATAGGGCCCAGTTTGTAAAACTTTTCGAACAGTATTCCTGATTTAAAAGTGAAGTTGTATTATGAAAGACCGAAGAATTGAATAACTTATAAAACCACGTTGATTATTATAACGTGGTAGAATTACAGATGGAAAAAAAAGTCTTATTATATTAGTATGTGATCCTTCGTCAGTTAGCTGTAAATGATAGTTATCTTTCCTATGTTGAGGCCACCAGTTTGTGCGTGTGTGTGTGGTGTGTGTGCGCGCGCTCGTGCGGGCGCGCGTGCACATGTGCCTGTAAGTATGTGTTTGTGTTTTGTTCCATTTTTTGTTGTAAGAAAACTTTTTTTTGGATTTCCCCTCTGTTCTGTCATAAGTTGAACTCTTTGTTTATGTTGTTTATTTTTTTTTCCTCAGTTTTGCTATTGTAAACCAGACAATTGATTATGCGGAAGGCAGTTGCAGATACTGGGCACTTTAGACCCGACAAGCAATAAACATTAATGATACCTTCTAAAATATTAAATTTCCATGGTATGAAAAGACAACCTGGTTTATCCTTCATACTCAATATGTTTTATTTTGGTCACAGTGTTGTCAAAAACAGATCACAAAACTATATCTCGACTCTCACGAAACGAAAGTTTTTTTTGTTTTTTTTTTTAAATTAAGGAAAACACGTTTTGTCACAATATGCTATACTGACAGTGAGGCCGCCAGTGTTGGTTATAGCATCTCAGAATAATATTTTATTATGAGAATTTAAAGAAAACGCCTAGAGATCCGTATTACAGTAGATGAAATGCTAATTTCTACTTAAAAACCTATCTTTGAATATGAACAATGTGTTACAAAAGACTTTAATTATTTGGGTCGGTCCAAGTCAATATGATTTCTTTCATAAAGAGAACACGAGACGGTTTTTGATAAAATGTTCACCTTTAGAGTATATTTTAGTTCATGAATATAGACTCTTCTCTCTAATTGACCCATATGGAGGGATCTATAGACATACATCTTTGCTGACACTTTGACATGTTTGCAGATCTGCTTGCCTCCCTTGGTAACAAATCAATGCTTTTGTTAATGGTAAACAGCGACCAACAAATCAAATAGAGTTTATTCTAACTGAATACACGAGCAGTTCCAACAACATGAAATTGGACGCTTAAATCTTTGGTATACGACTACATCATTAAAAACCTTTGTCAAGGGAAGGGTTAAACAAAATGGCCACCGCTGTCAGACAGACATGTTTGTTGGAATTCAGACTGGCTTTCTCTTAAGATGGCGGTTAATGTGCTTTCCCGTTATTACATATGTCTGCCCTGCCCTGTTCTGTTATCATTAATTTAGTTCACAATTATCGCGTGAGATAAGGTGTGGCAAGAGAGTTCTACATTATTAACCAAAGTAATTCTGAGCTTGTTGATAGTGGTTGATCTCCGGCACATGTCTTGTGATCACCCTAATTGAAAAGCCATTGTGACAGAATGCATTAACTTTATCTGTCTGCAAATTTCAGACCAAATTGTTCAGATAACCCAACCAGGAGTTAAATTGATTGAACATAATGAAGCACCCTGTCTTTTTGGAATTGAAATACAGGGCAGTTTTCAAGAATACGAGACAGAAACCATTATGAACTTTACTCGCCAAATTTTTAATTTTTAAATAAAATGTTTAATGCTTTCGTGATTTTTAATAACTTTATTTATAATAAAAGTGAAACCACCAAAGTGAAAGTTTGTTTAGGAAAATTGTGAGCATGCAGCGGGCCACACGGCAAGCATATCGTGTTTTGAAAGTGTTTGTTTTATGATCTTTGATCACTGTATTCCATACATATTTGGATATACCTTTCTAATTCGTATACGTTGTTAGAGGAACATAGATGTGATAATGCTGGAGCACCATTAAATCCCAACCCAACCATTGTGTTAGCCTGAACAAGCTACTTCTCTCACGTTCCCGAGATCTCACTTGATTTGTATATGGAATCACTGGGGAGAAAGGGAAAAACATGGAGTAGTGGAGGGAGGTGGAAAATTTGGTGTGTGTGTTGGGGGGGGGGTGGGTGGGTAGGGCATTGTCCAGCTTACCAAATTGTACATCTAATATATATATATATATTATTATATATCTTTATATTCAGACCTGTTTTTCCACTTTTAGTAAGCTATAATGTCCTGAAAGTCAAAAATTGAAGGTGGCTAAAGTCCAATGGTGGCCTGGTGAAAACGAGAGCCATGTTTTGATATTTAATATATATCCCCTCGTTTCTTGAAGTCTTGAAGATCACTAGAGTGCCACAGAAAACTTGGCAATCAGTTTTCTCCATTCTTTCTGATTCTTAGACGCCTCTAGGCAGTCGCTTACAGTACGATCAGCACATTAAATGATGTTGTACTCCAATCTCTTCCTATGACTTCGATACGGTCTGCTTCCTTGCGCTGCTACATATTCCTCATACATAAATATACGTAATGAAACAAACCATAGCTCTTCACTGTCTGCGAATAACACTTAATGTTTTTTCTTTCTCTTCTACAGATTCTTGCGTTCATCATCATTGTCCACTTCCTAATTTCCATCGCAACTGACGTCCTCATCGGCCTCTACGCTGGTACACAAGTCATGCTGTTTGTCTGTCAGGTTTATTTCATACTCTGGGGCCTCTTCCTCTTCTTCAGCTACGCTTACATCTTCCGCAAGCTGTACTCACACGCACTGAAGCGCCAGAAGACCATTACTTACACCTCTCCACACAGATCGTACTCGGTTAATCAGAAGAAAACAAGTAGCAAATTTACCCTCTCTGCTGCTATCAAGGTGACATTCTTCACCGCCATATGCGGCCTGATCACGGTAGGACTGGAGATCTATGCCATCGTAGGCGTCTACAAAACATTCACTCGTGATCGTCCGAAGCCTTGGCCATGGTGGTTGTACCACACCGTTCTCAGGTTGATCGAGTTCCTCATGAGTGTCACAATGACCTACGTGGCCTCACAACCTTTCAGGTACCTCAAGTCAGAGAACAAATGCTCCTGTGGCATCCTTTGCGCCCCTTGCTCAGAGATCCTGTGCTGTGGATCGTCCATCAACAGATCCAGCAGTGTCTCCGGCTGGGATCAATTCGATCATGAGACGACCTGTGACCTAGCTGGACATGGTTTGAACGGAGGCAGCATGACTGGCAACAGCAGCAAGAAACTGGTCGTCAGTGACGACGTGGACGCCATTCCAATCGTGGACATGCAGCCGGTGTCGGGATCCAGACCCAATTCTCTGCTCATAATAGAGGATGGCTATGTCCGTTTCCACACCGAGCACGATGTGAACAGGATCGTCGATTCGCAGAAGGAATTATCTCAAGGCGGGGAGAACGTTCACAACATGAACACCTTCCCTCTAAGGGAGGGCTTTGTCAATACGGGATACTCGTATAACCCGGATGAGAAGAAAATCAGAGTTTACGACGACGGTACTTCCACCGCCAAAGAAGAAGAGAAGTCACTGAAAGGCAGCTTCGCCAGCACTGAGTTCTTTAGAGTGCCGAGCTCTGTGAGTCTGGCCGAGAGCATGGAGAACGAGATGGTCAAAGCTTTTGAGAGTTTCAAGTTGGACACCAGTGGTGAAGTAGAGGAAGAACCAGATCAAAAATCGCTGGACTTTATAGTTGTCTCTGATATTGAAAATCTGAAAGAGACAGACCTCATTTCAGTCGACTCGCTGCCAGAGTCCACAACAATAGACAAAGCTGCCTCTTCCGGAGGGGTTGAGGAGCCAGTAGACAACCTTCAGCCAGAGCTCAACCCAGGCCACAGAGCGTTCACCTTGCTGCGCCGGGCCAAGTCTTCAGAGGTGGGCGAAAACAGAAAGGTCAGCGAGTCTCCGGAAGACCCCTACTTACAACAAAAACTAATCAGGAGCTACAGTGACCAATCCACACGGTCAGGTGGCAAAGACTCGGCCAATGTCAAATACTCGTGTCTGTTAGATCTGGACACCAAAGAAAACCGAGTGCTAAACTCGGAAGGCAATGATCTTGACAATGAAATTGATTTTGTCAGTCCTGGGAGGAGGCCTAGTGAAGGTCAAGGAAATCAAGCGGCAATTTTAACTTCTTTGCTCAGATTCAAAGACGCAGGCGATAACATTGAAGTGTAACTCAATATTCCAGCAATACCACAGTGTCTGCTGAACAGCGAGCGAGAACGAAGAGATAATGATGAATGTATGTTATTCTTCCACTATCAGCATTTTATCTTTCTTTCATCATTTCATTTCATTCTACTGGGAAGTTGACAAAGAATTAATGCACTGCTTGAACGTTCAGTTCGGTAGTGAAAACGTTTCGGGTGGGAATTTAGCATCATGGGAATCTGCTACAGAATCAGAAACTTTTACACAGTATGCTTAGAATGCAATGTTTCTTGTAGAATCGATAGGGAACTAAAACAAGGGTTTATATTAAGTGTAAAGAAAAACAACAACAGCATTGGTTAATCCAACGGTTATGACTCTCCTTACGCTGAGGGTTATTTGTTTACACCAATTGTTTTATCTCATGGACTCTTTGTATAGCGATATGCAGCATTGTTCGAACCCAATACATGAATAAGTGAAACTGTGATGCTAAAGCTCTGCAGGGAGGCTTACAGAACACGAAATGTATGTGACAGAGTGATAAATAGCGAGATCTTGACAGTGTCAAATGTGACGTTTCTGCCCATATGGAGAGCTCTGAATGCTTACTCAGCTTTTCCCCTCCTCTTGTCCCCTGCTTTACAGCAACCAAGCAACGAAGGATCAGCAGATGTAGAATGAAACATTTCAGACTTTACAATGAGCTATCTCAGTTTATTTCATTAGTCTATAATGTTCAGTGTTGGCGTACAGTTCTTATTTATGATTGCTATTATAATTATTATTGTTTTTATTATTATAAAATATTGATTTTTTAAAAATTTTATTTTTGTTCACATTTCATGCATTTTGTATTGCATTTTCTACAATTTCAATACTGCTATTTTGTTAAGAATTTGATTTTGTTCGCTTTATGGTTGACCTCATCGAAGTATTTTTTTTTTTTTTTCATCTACACTGATCCAGTAGACCACAATCCCCTCAGTTTTTTATGTGAATCTCACGTAATCTGTCTATCAATAATGTCTTAACAGCATAAGCACAGGTACACTGTTGCAAAGCCACCAGCACCCCCAAATTAAATATGCATACAATATTCAATCACGTTGTATTGGCCACACTGATTCCTGATGTTACCAACCTAACAAACAGAATCCCAAACATTATTTTGATAGTTTATCTGTTAATTAAACTACAACGAATTCCTGCTGCAATAGATACAGAAGGATGTAGAAGTGCTGGTGCGCCACTCCCTAGCTTTATGCTAGGCGGCTCAATTCCAGCATCGTAGAATGGCAACAGATTCGCAATACTTCACAATGTATGCCCTGTGCATGCGCTGATCATACAGAAAGTACCTTACAAATCTTGAAGACGAGGGTTTATAATATTATTCACTATACATGAATTATTAGTTCGTTTATGATCTTATTCGTAGAGCCCCTATAGGCGAGAGATCATAATTATGAGTTTCTCACCGATAACAATGTGGGACAGATTACATTATGACATCATTAATGCGACATTACATCAGGCATTCACTTTTCACTGTGGCATAACAGCTGGCGGAGTAAAAGCTTCTTTTGTTTTTGTTTTGGTCTATTTTTGTACTATATGTAACAGTTTCTTCATTGTGGGAGAATGTTCTTGTGCGAGTGAAACAGTCACGGGACGCTGATGCCATATATCAAACTGGCAGCCCACGAATTTGTGCTTTACATTGTATTATGCAATATACATTGATCTTTATATTATCTACATTTTATAAACCAATTTTTATATGAACTTATGATGTTATTGAGAGCACCAGAACACAAAAATTATCTACAATTTTTTAAAATAATATGTACACTTTGTTGAATGTTCCATAGTTTGTATTTATGTTTTTGCATTTACTCTATTCCCTGGGTCATATTGGGCCCAACTGCACACGGAGTTGTAGCTGCCTTATTTGTTTCGGCATTCCAGTAGCTTCAGTCACCCGGGATTCTTCAGTTAGCTTTACTTCATCAGGTTGTCGACCAGACAATCTTCTAACGCCCAAGAATAGTAAATAAGTGTTAACATTCGCTGCAACTATCTGTTTGTTTACAGTATCAGAAAAAGAGCGAGCTTCTTTTGTTAGCAATGATGCTGGAGGTAAAATTATGTTACCATGCAAATTTATACACACTATGCCATAAAGGCGATGGCTTTGTTTTAACAAACTGTGCTAAAATATTCCTCCAGAGAGTGATGCAGATCTCAGGGTCAAGCCATACTAATATATAGTTAGACAATGTCAGGAGCAAAATTCGTCTTTATATGTCTTGACCTGAGACTATGCCAATGTAGTGCACCTACAATAGAGGAAGGAATGCACAGGGAATTTAACTTCAAACTTGTCAACGTCTACAAGTTTAAATCTTTTGACATGGTGTTTTTTCTTGTCGCTTTTAACCTGTTGAAACAAACAAGTAAAGTTTGTTTTCAATGCCAGTTCTGTTAAAACGATGCATGTACTATTTGTGAGCATGTTGTTTATGGAGAAAATGAGAAAATGTACCGATGGATTTGATGCAATGTAAAAATCCACTGATCTTGGCACAATATTGTCTGTTGCACACGCCCTCCTCAGATTCAGTGAATTTTACACTGCATTGAATATTTAGATGCAGCTTTCTCATTTTCTCTGAAATCGGATATGGAACCTGCTAATGGGCGGCCCTCGAAATCTGTCTTTACAGAAACCCTGAATAAACTCACTAGCTCCTGATGATCTAAGGCAGGATTACAATAGAAGAAAGGCTGGCTCATTGTATTATGGCAGCCTTGAGGCATACCTTTGTAGCTGTGGATGTGTGGGTGTGTGTTTGTGTGTGTGGGTGTGTGTGCGCATTTGCAGATAGGATAAGAACAAAAATCAAGAGACAGACAGAATGAAAGAAGTGCAAGCTATAGCCTGCACCAATTCTCATGATAAAAGTCGAAGAAATCTACACTCTATCCAAAAAAAAATTTGATCACATATCCCCTGTTCAAAAGGGAGAAGCACCACATGCGAGAAAATTGAACTTTTGAGTTTAAAAACTTCTGTGTGTTTTTTTTTTTTTTAACTGAAGGAAGTTATTGATTCAACTATAACTTTGGACACAGTGGGTGTTCCGTTTAGTGCTTTTAGGTGGGATGATTAAGCTCAGACCGTAACCTTGGAAATATTGAGAACTGGGCATCTCTTGTTCTTCTCACTTGATCTTCAAATGTTCTGTGTATTAATGAAAATATAGCATTTATCTGTATATTGTATGAAAGACTGGGGCTGATTTTTTTTTTTTTTTTTAAGATTTCAAAGGAAACATATCTTTACTTTTTTACTTTCATTCTATTGAAAGACTATCTCATTTATTTGAAACACAAACAAAATCGTGCAGTGTGTTCGTTTCTGGACTTTTCAGACACACTACATTATGTATTAATATTAAACTTTAGAGTAGAAAAAAATTGTGAAGATGACAAATAATTTAGCCTTACTGCTTTGTAAGTTTAGGAACGTATCTTCCGAATGATGTGTTCGGTATGCAAGAAAGATGTTGAATAAAAAATGCTAAACCATAACAATACAGTTCACCAAGACGCTCTGAACTGATGCAAGACAAGAGATAAGATAATATAAGATGAGATAGGGTAAAATAAGATAAGATAATATTTCCGCGTCTTGAATGGGATAATATTAATCTAATGCTGAATAACCCAAAACAGTTGGCTACAAAATATCTTCAGTTCTCCTCATATAAATATAATATGTCTTTCTCACTACTAACATCTTCAACGAAAACTTTGAGAAGTGGATGAGCAGGAAGGAATGGCGATGGGATAGGTCGGGACTCTCAAGACTTATCAGCTCTGAAATCCTTTCCCTGGGGCTCTGAGACTCGACTTATATCAAGTATGTATCATGTTTTTTGCTGCAGTTCTCACATTCTTTCAAACTTCATTTTTGCCTTGTTTTGTTTTTGGTTCTGTTTTCACTATCAGTTTTGCACCATGTTTATCGAACTTAACTGGCATGTATGCAATATAATTATGATGAATAAACTTTTCTTTTCTGTAAAAACAAATGATGTCCTTATGTTATTATTATCATTAATATCATTATTATTACTATTTAGTTACAAATGCTGTTAATGTTGAAGTT
The DNA here is from genome assembly GCA_038406235.1 of Peronia verruculata. Lineage (NCBI taxonomy): Eukaryota > Metazoa > Mollusca > Gastropoda > Systellommatophora > Onchidiidae > Peronia > Peronia verruculata. Next base: position 1,505 of record JBCAUA010040085.1, on the reverse strand, counting down.
GGCATATTATATTCTAAACCTTCGATCTGAGAGCATCAACTATTAGGAATATATTGTTAAGCTACAATATGACACATCGACACTTTAGTTTCAATATACATACAACAGTCAACAGTAAGAAATGCTGTTAAGCTTCACTGTGACAAAGAAACTATTAGACCTCGTTTTGTTAAACTCTTAGTTGAGACAGTAGCTATTAGAAATGCCGTTAAGTCTCAGTATCACACACAGCTTACTGTGTTTTTAAATATTTTAACAAAGCTTCAACGACGCTGTTCAGCTTAACATTGAAAATGCTGTTAAAGTTCAAAGTGGCACAATCAAGTGTCAGAGAAATAGTAAAGCTTCAATGTGGCTCATCGAGATAATCTCCATCAAGAGGTTGAAAGAGGTTATGTAGGACGTAACGTATTTCTCGTTATGTGGCTCAGTCAACTGTAAGAAAAACCGCTGAGCCTCAACATGGCAAAAATCAACTATTTGGAGTAATATTCAGCTTGTAATTGATGTGCAACTTCCATCTGGTACAGCCAGAGCAGTACTGTTAAGATTCAAGACGGCACAGTGAACCGGAAGAACAACTATTAAGCCTGAATGTGGCACAGTCAAATGTAAGAACAGTTCTTAAATTTCAAAACTGATATAATCAGTTATTAACAGAATACATTCTGTATGCCACTGTGCACTTCATTACATTCAAAATATAATCTTGCCGTGGCAATGAGGTCACCAAATCCGATTGGATTTTGAAGCTGCTTGCGTAAATGCACGCGTGCGAGACTATTGTCTTACGTGTTATTTCTGTTAGTGAGAGTACCAGTGGTAATTATTGTAGTTTTGTAGTTTTGTATGTGAATGTGTGCAGTTTGTGTCAGCTTTGTGAATGTGCCGGTAACAAATAGTACTAGTACGGTGTACGTGTGTTGATGTGTGCTTAAGATTTCCGTCGGTAGTATGAGTGCGTGTTTTTATATTTGGTGTGCACTTTTAATGTGTTTGTAAGTTATGTCTGTATGTCTGAGTGTCCGTTTATAATATGTGTGAGAGTGGGTGTGTGATTTTTGTCTTCTTGTGTGAATGCGTTTATGTTTTTCTTTTTTTCGTTTTTTTTTTTTGTTTCAAATTGCGCATATGAGTGCTAGTGAGTGCCGAGAGACAAAGTATTCGTTTGAAGTCTGTCAGAAACAGCGACACTAAATTAATGTAAGAAAGTCATGGCCTTCTATTCGATAGCTTTAAATAGAAGAGAGTCCTTGAAAGAGAAACCTGGAGCGAGAGATATGGCTTTGAAGAGAAAGAGTTAGCAGCATCACCGGAGAAAAAGAGAAGGACCTAGAGCAGACGTCAAGACAGAGCACGATTACGAAGAGTTAGAGAAATCGAGAGAGAGAGAGGGAGAGAGAGAAAGAGAGAGAGAAAGAGGGAGAGAGTGTGTGTGTATGTGTGTGTGTGTGTGTGTGTGTGTGTGTGTGTGTGTGTGTGTGTGTGTGTGTGTGTGAAAAGAG
>JBCAUA010040074.1:0-11984 GCA_038406235.1 Peronia verruculata | reverse complement strand
TAGATAGATAGATAGATAGATAGATAGATAGATAGATAGATAGATAGATAGATAGATAGATAGATAGATAGAATTAGTGGATAGACAGAGAGCACCATACAATAACAGCCACGAACTAAGAATTGATTGTGACCACATAGTAGTATGTACACGTACTTGAATTCAAAGTTTATTTCATTTGAGTTCTTTGCTCAGGTCTTAAGAAATGGATTTTTTAAATTGAGGTTTAGCACCGAGAGACTACAAATCATGGTTGAGACTTTTCCAAGCAAGAGCGAGCTGGAAAAAAACTAACAATATCTGTAAAATCTTGAAAATTAGTATTTGATATCTAATATTTCATTGCTGTCTCCCTAATCGATTCTGAGGCGTTCATTGATTTATACTTTTCTCCTCGAAACTATTAAATTTCGGTGTTTGGACATAGGGCTGCTTTTGTGGTATTTGGTTTATATATCTTAACTCTTAGTGTCTGTAGTCCCCGTTCCTATTCCGACATAGCCATATTTTATGACACCAGGATAGAGAAGTTCTCCTTTTTTTTTTTCTTTTATGTGTAAAGATACTCTTTAGGAATGAGTTCACTAGGTATGAAAATAAACGGTACTTTCAGCAAGGAAATAGTCATTGACTAACTAACTAGCCCACTATCTATCTAATCAATTAAAGATTAAAGAGTGCCAAGAAGAAAAATTAAAATCAAACATTTGATTGGAATGAACGAACGAAACAACATAGTTTTAAGACAATGTCTTATACTGGCAATGATAACACAATTAGTATTTGGAATTTGAATTCTGATATACAGTTTGGAATAAAAGTCTCATATGTAGACCCAATTATATATATGGCATATCTGGTCCTTTTCTTTCCAACAAAACAGCAACTACAGGAGAATAGAGAAAATCCTTGATATTTGAAACAAGCACATGTTTGCCATGAATGAATAACATAAAGATATGCTCCTGAATTCATCTTTCGGTGGGCAGGTTGAATAAACTGCTCGTGTTGTTGTTGTATTGGGGTTTAAAGACACATCAGCACGATTACGGCTATATTGTGTCAAACACAGCACGTCAAGAGGAAGAGATGAAAGAAAGAGGAACAGAAGACAGGAGCAAGGATAGAGAGAGAGAAGAGATGTCTCCAGATGAATGACGAGGATGGTACCCCATGGGAGACATCCCACCGATGGCTGGCTTACACATGTGGGAGCAGAGAACCTACTTATAAACCCAGAGCCCCAGTGGGGGAAGGGGGGGGGGTTCTGGTGTATGGAAATTGGACTGAGAAGACGCGTTGCTTTTTTTTTTTTTTTATAGGTCCGCTTCCTCGTAAGAGTGTTCCTTTCCTCCAAATAATTGGCAAGTACCAAAATTTTGCCCAAATGCATTCACGTTCGTCCACCACATGGTATCTGTTAATATGCCACACGGGAGATTGAATGTCAGCCAGATCGATGGGTGTTGACAGTACCTGACATGCCAGCTATTTGCAGAGGGGAGCAGGAAACAAAGTATGGAAAAACACAGGCGACATTTAGTTTGAACAATAGAGACAGGGAGTAAACACTCCTTTTTTTTAAACTGGTTTCTTTACAGCCTTTTTTTTTTTTTTTTGCTCTGTCGCAGGAACATCCCTAGCGGTTCCTTTTGTCATATCGTAGCAAAGCTCTGAACTGGAGGAAAAGCCCGACCGAGGGGGCCTGGGGTATATAAATAGGTTATTTGCTCCTATCTGCAGGCGGTTAAAACCGGGAATGATGGGATGTCTCCCAGAGAAAGCCATCCTCCACGTTCCAAGGGGTGACACTCTCCTCTCTCTCTCTCTCTCTCTCTCTCTCTCTCTCCTTGCTCCTGCCTTCTGTCCCGTTCTTTCCTCTCTTTCTCTTCTTGACGTGCAATCATATCTTACGGTGTTTGGCACGATATAGCCTTATATGCCTTTAAACCCAACACATGCAAACAACTCGAAGAATAGATGATGGCGGTTCTTCGTGACTCGAACTCTGGCACATTACTATGACCATTAAAGTGCGACCGAATTCTGTATTCAATTGCAGGTCCTTAGGGTGTATTACTGCCATGACGGTATTAAAATATGGTGTGTAGTGTTATAGTAATGCATGTAAGCAAGGCAGATGCCCAGCATTATTTTACCAAAAACAAGGAACAAGTTGTCAGGCTCAAAATCATAGACAGCATTTCTTGTAGAAACAGTACTATGATTTTCCACCTTATTATTACATACTATTATTTCATCGAGAAGCATTTACTTCCCTGGTGCCTTCTGACAAAGCCTCCAACAGCCATGAAATGTGGCCTTTACTTAAAAAAAAAAAAAAATAACAGCTGAAACAATGCATATTATACCTTAACACCTTAGTTAAGTAATGTGGACTATTTCCTTTGAAAAAAAACAAAAACTATTGCCTTCTTTCTATATTATTATAATGACATGGGGCTGCAGGGCACAGCTGTCAAAATGAGGAAATACATCTTAATCTTTATATTAAAACTATACTTGAGTTAAGCAAAGTCCTAAGAAAGAGAGAGAGAGAGAGAAAGAAAGAGAGAGAGAGAGAAAAAGAAAGAGAGAGAGAGAGACTAAAACAATGACTTCTAACGTTTGCTCTGTTTACGGCTTCCAATCATTTTTTTTTTTCTTTTACGCCTTCCAATCATTATTTTTTTTTTCTGACGATTGTCCCGACGGTTGCCTCAGCGGTACTGCTTATGATTGGCACCAACCTAGTAAGCAATTTAGTTGTACCGACTGTCACAGTTTAATTATACTGATTATCGTTAGAAATAAAAACAAATAAGTAGATAAAAACAGTACAACCTTATAGTGACAGTCAACAGCACAGATGCCCAACTGAAAAATCAGTTGAACTTTATTACTAGATCTAAAACACACACACACACACACACACAGAGAGAGAGAGAGAGAGAGAGAGAGAGAGAGAGAGAGAGAAACAGATGATCTCTCAGTAAAGAATTCGTGCTCATTCAGTGTGTCGCTTGACCGCTGGAAACTGGCAGACAGTCGTTTCTGGCAAAGGTTAGTCCTGGCGTGAAATTTAAACCAATACTTAATATCCCATCAGTGCTCCCATTCCATAAACACCCAGACATTTGCGCATCGAGTCCAGACACCAAAGGTTAACACATAACAACAATGCCCTCCCTTTCCTTCCCCCCCCCCCCCTTCCCCGCACCTCCGACCCTTCGTCTCAGTCCAGCATGATTGTCTGATTTCTAGGCGATAATCAGGATGTCGCTCCAGATGTCCAAGGACTTGAAGAAGCGGCTATGTTTGTCCCGATCGTCAAGCAGTTTGCTCAGAGCATGTAAGGATCCTAGGTGAGCACTTTGGCCGCCAACGGAATGGGCCTGGCTGGAAGAGGTCAAATCAGATTATAGGGCAACCGGGTGTGACAGGAATTCAGAGGGATGGAAGGATGAATGAAGTGTGAGAGGGTGAGGGAATGGAGAGGCAAAGTGGTAGGTAAAACACAAACTTTGGCAAAAATGAAACGGCCCAGCTAACAGGCTGGGATAAAATATAATAGAAATAAAATATAAAGGGCTCACAGAGTAAATCTCTATTGAGAAGCAATCGAGATTTATGCACAAAGCGGCCTTAATGGATGAGGAAGGTGGTCTAACGTATGTGAGAAATAGTCATGTTGAATATGAGAGAAACAAAATCTAGATGTAGGCCTGCATTAGAATCAGACTAGGCGTACCTGAAATGCACTCTATCTAGATATATGTGAGAAATAGTCCAGTTACATGTGCGAAGTGATATATAAGAAAAAATGGTCTAGATTCAGATCTATGTAACGAGAAGTTTAAATGTTTGTGAGTGGCAGTCTAGATCTAGACATGACAAAGGATAAGACCAGTAAAACACTAGTGTTTACCTCTATAGACGGAACCAAAATACAGATAGCAATGAATTCAGCTTCTTTTATCTTTTCAATCGTTTACTCAGTAAAGTGGGACCCCGACGGTGGTGTGAAAGTGATGTCTCCTGGGACCATGAAAGTGAGAGATGGCATTCGAAGTGTGGCAACTATTGGGCCAGAAAACTGGGGGAGGGAAGGGAGACGTGATGAGTACAGATAAGCAAATTAACACTTTTTACCTTGAACTTTCATCTACTTTAATTAACGCAATTATACACTCTTGTTATGAAACATTGGAAATTATACTTCACCTGTAAGTGAAGCAATTATTAATGAGGCATACTTTCCTAATAGCAGGTAAACGGTTAAATCCAAAAGTGTAATTTGGATGTTTCAGTCAGTTTATTCTCAGTCAGTCATATTATGTCCTACTTCAACGTCGATTTCTACGACTGTTCCATTGTCAATATTTCGAAAGTGTTATGATTTAGATACATCTTGCTTACACACTGAACCATAATTATTACAATCGCTATGTTCACCTTTAGATCATTACCCTCCTTTTCTGCTTTTTTTTTTTTTTTCTGACAAAAATTTTATGATGAAATATCTATATTTTCTGTATAAAAATAATTTCGGACAAATCAAAGACATTTGCATGAGAATAAGGAAAATTATATCGAAAAACATTCAAAGACCATACAAGATGTTCTTTCTTTGAGATAATTTTACACAAACATACTAACTCCCGGAAGAATCTACGGTTATAAATCGTCCAAATCGAAAACATCGCTCTCTTTGATGAAAAGAAACATTTCATCGATTTTTTACATTCGCGATTACAGGATCAACTCTCACAAACTAGCCCACTAAGCTTAGTTGTATGATATTTACATCCAGTTACATAAGCATCTAATCCTTCTTTTATCAGGATCCAAGCCGGTCCACTGCATCATCTTGTTGTTATGTCATTTTATTTTATCAGACTTCATCTTGTTGTTATGTCATTTTATTTTATCAGACTTCATTTGTTATTTTTCATTTTTTTTTTTTTAACCTGGAAATCGAACATCTTCATGAAAATTGAAACGCCAGAGCTCGATACTGTAGTGTTTTCTTAAACAAGCGTTGTACGTGGACCTGAATGTTTAAGATAATCCCTTAAACCTAATGTCTTTTTATCTGACAGTCTACAGTTAATTACTGTAACTTATAATTAAAGCACTTTTTACTGGGTTCTTGCTTACCCATTTGTGTAACTGGCGCATAAGAAAATACTGCCGATAATGAACTCCTCATTTGCATCTGAAGAGAGGGAAAACTATACTGAGAATGACAGTGAAAGAGAAAAGGAGTGAGAGGGTGAGATAGAAAAAAAGGGAGTAGAGATGGAGAGGAGAGACCAAGAGAAGAAGAGGAAAAAGAAGAGAGAAATCGTATTCTCTAGAACGCAACGAACCTTACATCACTCCAACAAGTTTAATCACTGCCCTCAGACTGCGCTGTTGGCTCACTATGGTAAAAACGCGAATAAAGTAACATCTTATTTGATTAAGACTTCGATTCAGTTAAATCAATTTACAAACAAAAAACAAAAAAAATGGTATTTGGGGACGATCCTCTGGTATACAACACTGCTGGATTTTGTATTGATTTGGGTAAAGGTTTTGGTTTGTTTGTTCACCTTTTGCTTTTTATTTTGTTCTGGCTTCTAATTTTTATTCACTTTGAAAGAAATATTCTTTACAACAGTCTGGAGGATCTGGAACGATCCAAACAGATACAATGAAATCCCATAAAACTGTAATCATGTATTCCATGGGCTGATTAGAGTGATTCTATTGATGTATTGATTGTAGTTCGAAGGTGGAATGAGATTGTCAAAGTGGCTGGTGAAAGACCTTCCCCCGTAGCAGTTTGAGAGAACCCAGCAGGGAGCCCCAGTGGTTGGCTTCAGTTACCAAGATAAAGTAAACAGGGGCTGGATACTTCGGAGATTCTATAAATATCTGAGAAGAGAAATTATGTTCCCACAAATCTATTTTTTCATCATCTCATTATTGCATCTCTCATTGTGCAATCCATTTGAATTGTTATTCTAATCTATTTGAATTGTTATTCCAATCTATTTGAATTGTTATTCCGATCTATTTGAATTGTTATTCCAATCTATTTGAATTGTTATTCCAATCTATTTGAATTGTTATTCTCTTTGTGCAACCTGTTTGCGTCATTATTTTTTCTACATTTAGTGACGAAGAAACACATTTATGGGCATCTGTGAGTCTGAAAAGATATGGTCGAATTTGTTTTTACTTTTTCTTTCACGCCTTTTTCCGTTCTGTTAACAACATACATCATACATCGGGATCATGTCATCTTTTCTTTTCTTCTTTTGACTGCAAATTGGCTAAAATCCTGCCCTTAGAATGAACATTTTCCCGGATCACATATTCCGAGTAAAAGGAGAAAAGCGTGGATCAGATATTAAGAGTCTCTTTCCTCTTCTCTATCCACAAGTTCCTGCAGAGCTCATTCGTATGAAGAAGCAGCTTAAAACATTTTTTCTCTTTCACTGCCAAAGCTGTGGCTTAAATATATATATAAAAAAAGAGAGATACAAGAAAGGCAAATTTATTCATATCCACCATGCTCCGTTCGTGTATCCCTGCATCTGCAATCAGTTTGTGTATTCTGCCATATTTCCACTATTGAGTGGTTTACTTCTGAATCCCTGCATGCAGGAGGGAATTTTCTTCCTTTTCCTCTCAATGACATTATGGACAGCATAGAGAGAAAGAAGACATACAGGATCAATGCCAGCCATTACTGAACAGGCACACAGTCTGGCGAGGGTAAATACGTATTCGATTTATTGCTTTATCTGACTCAAACATACGCCACGGATATTCTTCCTCGGGCTGTCCATAAGACGCTTTTTTTTTTTTTAATCTCTTCTCTCTCTTTTCCTCACAACATTTGCATAGCACACACACACACACACACACACACACACACACACACACACACACACACACACACAATAGATATACCCTCTCAAAGATCTATGACTTATGAGATGGTTTACAAGTTCATCTCCGAATTTACTGTCCTTTATCAGACCCATCCTTCTCTCTTCTCTTCTTAGCAAATTCCTTATTCTTCTAGTGCTCACCTTTCGTCACTCCAGTCCTCCATCAATGTCCAACTATAATAACTGAGAAAGGCTTTCTTTGTACGGGAATAATCCTCGTAGTTTCAGAGCAACTGAAGGATCATAAATATATTTCCCTACTGTATCAGCCTGAAATTGTTTATTATCTGTGGCCGTTTTGAGGCAAAGTTTAAATGTCAAGAATATGAAAAGAAACTATCTCATCTGGAACTATTTTTCATATTCTGACAAACATACAAACAGAAATATATAACAGCTGATAAAAATGAATAAGTCAGGGGACGCATATTCATGAAAGTGGCCTTGTTCATTCATGCTTTGTCTAAATCAAGCATTTTTGTTGTTTATTGATTGATTCAAAAGGTCACAGCAAATTTAAACATTCAAATGAAACACAAAACAAAACAAAACGAGACAGCAAAACAAACAAACAAACAAGCAAAAAACAAAAACGTAGGCCTACTGATTTTGGCACAGCCACAGATCCAGTTTAAATTATTGTGATGGAAGACAAAGCACAATGTAGGGGGTAAACAAACGTAACTGTTAATGTAACCGTGGGTTTTGTTTTCCGTTCTTCCTCTTCAGGGAACGTTACAGTTGCATAGCATGGGAATTTGCGATCAATTCTCCACGAAAACCGAACCGATAGCCTTAAATTTTGCACTGATGAACAAATCCCTCTGGTAGTTCATTTTTCTCTCTCTCCCCCCCCCCCCTCCCCAAGCCCTAAGTTATGTCTGTGTCTTCACACAAAGATAAACACGTATTTTATCATTTACAATATTCTTTAGATATTCCTGCAACGTTTTAGAAAAATATTATTGTGGAAATACCCATGTTTCTGAAAAGAAAATCAAATGAAAAATGTAAAGATGAAACGGTAGTGTTTTATTCCATTAGCTTCTCTGGTGAGACAAACGTGTATTTTGGGGGTGATCTAAAGGTGGCAAAACGTCATGGTGCACTGTTGTTTTAAATATTTCACGAAATACGTAAGCTCAGATAAATTCATGTGGCGGGAAGATTTTTTTTTTTTTTTTAGTTATTCGATCATATTTCGAACGATCGATTTTGACGTCTTTCCATCAGGTTTATTTTCTTTAAAAAATCTGTCCATGCAAAATTAACCTCTACATCCTGGATTTTCATGTTTTTAAACGTATTCGGGAGTTAACTGTCATCTGCAAATTCGTCACAAATATGTAAATCCTTCTAGAGACAAGCTTTGCTCTCATGATGAGCCAGACAACATTTCTGAATAAACAACATCAGTTAAACCTGTTTTCTTCTTACTTTCCATTTTCTAATTTTCACTCGTTATTATTATTATTATTATTTTTATTATTTCTTATTTACTTACATAGCTAGTTTTATCCTCTTTACAGTGATCTTGGTTATCAAAAATGTATGAGTAAACAGAGGCGCGTGGGCGGGGCGGGGTATTTCATGTGCAAATCTAAGGATTTTCTCTATTTATCTTTAAGCTTATCAATTATTTTAGGCTGAGTCCTACGCGAAAATAGACTCTCAGCCATTTCTGTTTCGGCTTCTGGAATGATGGAATAACAGAATGATAATACTTAATAATGGAGTCATACCGATCTTGTTGGTTTTGTTTTGCTCACAAATGTGAACAGATATCGTTTTGACTTTTGAGCCCAAATGTTTAAAAAAGAACTCGAAACTGAAAACATGTTATCTGTCTTGCTAGATCTGGGCCACTGTGACTTGAAACAGAGATAAATATGCCGGCCACGTCGGTTATCTTCATATCGGTGTCATCTATTCTCAGACTCACTGTAGTGGGTTACATGTCTGAGGAACATATTGAACAGCACAGCGGCCTCTAGGGAAAGACTGGCTATGTCTATATGAAAATAATTCAGGGAAGACGTTTAACCCTATTAATGCCATAGAAATTTCAGGAGTATCAAGGGTGATATAAAACGGTCTATTCGTGTTAAAGAAATAGCATTTAAAGCGCAAATGCGATGGTATAATATGAGCACTATGTTGTCAATTTGTGCTGTTTAGAATGGGGATTCCCACTGAAAAGTACGACAAGGGAATCTCTTGACCAAGTCGTCCCCTTGATAGCTTTAAGGTTAAAGGTTAAAGAAGATCGGGAGTGACAGAGAGGCTATCTACAAAAAAAAAAAAAAAACCTGCATCAATACACTAAACGAAACAAACAACAATCTGTAGAACTCGATGTGTCCAAAACTGAATAAAGAGATGCTACTGGCTACATGTTGTTATCATGATGATCGTATATTATTATTTTAGCTTATTATGACATTGCTATAATCATTATATTGTGATAACAGTTTCCATTGTGAAAATTAAGCTTGAATTTTTGTAAATCAGAAGGCTAAGCCACAAATGGCACCCTTTCTTATGCTGATCATTTTTGTCTAAATCCAGTTTAACAATGATGTTGGAATTAGATGTTGGCATGTTAGAATTAGATGCTTCAGACGCTGGATAACCCATATTGTAATTCAGTTTCTCAGGATGCAAAATATCTCTGTTTCTCTGGATTACTGGCATTACTGGTTCCTTAAACTTATCCTTGGAGATAGTTTGTCAGCAAATAGTTTGCATTCCGTGATTGAACACCGGAGCAAAAAAAAAAAAAAAACGCAAAATACAAAGACTTTGTGGGCATTGTGTTATAAAAGAAAACCTGGTATTATGCCATTATTTCAGCGTTTGTTCTACTAATCTCATTATCGAAGTCTGCGTTGCATGATTTTATAGTTCATGTTCCTTAAAGTTTCTGTATTTGTAATTCCAGATTAAGTCCGATTAAGCCCGTGCAATATATATAACTTGTAAACTCACCCATGCTTCAACATTATGTCTGTTATTCCAAGCTATAATCACTCATTATGTTTGCAAACAGAGGCATCCGTCTCTAATCCGCTTCAGTCTCAAATCCGTTCTAATTACTGATATGACTTCCTTCTCAACATAAATATCAATCCTATAAAGGAAAACAAAAGTGCATCTGTCTGTGATTCGTTGTTGTCCAGCTCCCTCGTGTATATAATGTTATCGTGTTGAATTCTTTTTCGGAGAGGATGATATTTAGAAGAGGCTGGAACTGAGGCGAGATAAGAGACAGATTTATTGGTTACTTTGGACACCTATACCATTTTGCTCTGATACAGTCAGGATGTCATAACCCGAAAGGCATTTGGCTGCACTTACGGATATTGTTGGGGTCATGGTCTTATTGCTTGGAAACTGCAACTTTATGTGGAAATGTAGAGCAATTTGCTGTTGAAGTATTAATCTCAATTAGCAATGTTTGAAAATTCATTCTGTTATCCAAGGAAGAGTAATCTGGAATACAGATAATGTTTTCTTTTCTTTTCGTGAGGAGATTACGGCCGCCAGTAAGTCCACTACAAAAATGATCCTCTTATACTTCACTTTATGTATTAAGCATTAGGCTAATTTCCTTCTCCCCGTAAGAACAGCTCTTGTTATCGAAAAAAAAAAAAACATAAGTTTGAAATGGGGCACTCACAATAAAAATTTCTGGAAGACAGGATAAATTGCCTCAAAACTGCGATAACTGAATGTCTTTGATTTCCACCTGGGCCTGTTAACATGGTGCTGAATAATAACAATGATAATTCTTGCACAGTTTTACACTTAATATCCCTTATAGTTTCTGTCTTTGTAATTCCAGATTAAGTCCGATTTAAGTTCGTGCAATATCTATATAGATATATAGATTTGGATATAGATATAGATATGGGTAAATTTTATGAAAAAAAATGTATACATATTGTTTGTAAATGTATCTTGTCCAGCCTTTCTTTAAACCAGACAGGCTGGACATGTCGAAACGTTGATACTGAAAGGGTACCGAAATCGACAAGAAACAAAGACTAAATGAGCTATTGCCTCCGATCGTGTGGTGAAAGTTGGAAAAGTAGGTCTAGACACATCTATCGTCACTTGATATAATAAACCAAAGCGATCAGTAATTAAAAAAACAAAGATGCTCCATTATCATAATGAATTATTATGATCTGTAATCAGTTAAAAATTACCCCCAATAACGATCTTGAAATCTGAAAAAAAAAAAAAAAAACAATTACGTCTTGGTCATTAACCCCGCTGTCTAGGACAATATCCTTGATACAATTTCAGCTAGAGATGAAGATAGATATAAAAAGAGGGAACCAGGGCGCAGAAATGTCTGATTTTTACAACTTTCCTCGTGTATTATGCTTATTTTGATTTACACCTACACAGTAGGCTCCCAACTGATGGGCATCACTGATATAGTTAATGGAGTTCCTGGGAACGATAGCGTCGTCTAGATCGCTCATAATTTTCAAAGACAAAGCTTTTATAATTGTTTTGCCCTCGATCTAGAAAACATTAGAGAAAGGGTCTAGGGTGCAGACCGATGTTTTCTTATGGATTGACTATTGTTATGTCTGAGTTTGACAGCAAGAGATGGTTCTTTTTTTCTCTCTTAGCACTCCAACATTTTAAACCATCGCTTCCCTAACTCCTGGAAACAGCACATAACAAACAAAATGGCAATGTATGTTCCATACAGTAAAAGCTTTACTAGTAACAAAAGTTTCAGAACTCGTAAGAATTACATGTTATGAACCAAGAGAATGTCAGAATATAGTTCTAGTTGTGCAATGCAGTCCTGTTTCGCCAGTTTATTGTGCCCAACGAGAATTTCATTCTCGACTGTAGTTGTCCTCAAATAGCTTTTTGGATTACAAACTTAAAGCTAGGAAAGACATCCGATTTTGTGACCAAAATTGATTATTTCATGGTTTTATTGTTGTTGTTGTTGTTGTTGTTGTTGTTGTTGTTGTTGTTGTTGTTGTTGTTGTTGTTGTTGTTGTTGTT
>JBCAUA010040063.1:0-11985 GCA_038406235.1 Peronia verruculata | reverse complement strand
GTGAGCCAAGATTCCGGAATCGACGGTACCAAGGTGCTTCAATCCATTCCCCCCCCCCCCCCCCCCCTTGGATTTTCAATTCGGCAGAGTCTAGACTTTCCGTCCAGAAGAGCACAGGGACTACTCCCTCCCGGTTTCGTAAATAATCGTCCATCCGGAGACCCCTGGAAATTCATAGAATTTTTTCGGTGTGATTATTATGAAAATGCTCACTATATAAAACTATATAAAACTAACGACAATCAAATTCACTTTATTTTTTATAGCTGATCTGAGTTCATGTTAAAGTACCGTAGATCTAGATTTTGATCTGTTGATTTGCAAATTTACCGATCACGAGTTTAGGTCTCACTACATCTAGATCTCGATCTAGATCTAGTTCTAGTCTAGTCTAAATCTGAATTAAGGTCTAGATCTAAATCCTGGCCTACGACGAAAATATTATTACAAATGAAAAAAACAACAACAAAAAACAAATAAACACTTAGATGTGTGAAATGCAAGGCATATCAATATCGCTAGTAAAATGAACACAAAAGCGTTTTATGAAATGTAGATCTAAGTCTGGATCGTATGCAGGGATGGATGTCAGAACATAAGTAGGATTTAGATCTAGATCTATACACGTATGTATCTCCAAAAATAATATTGCACAGAGCCCCCTCTGTTCCGTAGAAATGTTTGCAAAAACAAGATGTTCTTTGCTCTGAAACTAACCTTTTGCTATTCTCCATTATAGAACGCAAGAGAGTGCAGCTCGATATCTGCCCCTCTTCTAAAAATAGACGCACGAAATTTCCGGGCAATGGGCTTAATCGAGACCCTGCATTTCCTTTTTTTTTTTTTTTATTAATAGAGCAATTGCGATGAAACAGGACATGAAAACAGAACAAAGCAATTAAAAAAAAAAAAAAGCAAGATTGAGTGGATTTTTTGACAATATTTTAAGCTTTTGAGAAATTTGAGATTTTGTGGTCAAATTTTCGCTACGTCCGTAACATTTTTACATGCGATTTAAAAATTTGTGAAAAAAAAAAAAACAAAAAACTACTAAGATATTTATCAACAAATCTTTCCCATCATGTTTAGACATTGAACTGAAACATGTGTACGCAAAGGTTCAAGAAAATCGATTGAAAAATATAGAAGCATATCAATAGTAAAGTTACACAAAACGCTTGGCAAAATCCAAGATTTCAATTTTGTTTATGTTTTTTCTTTTTGTTTTTCACTTTTCCCCCCTCTAATTTGACCATGCCGAAACGTTAAAATCATCCCCCACACTATCGCCCACCGGTTTGAAGAATAACTCCAGGATCCCCCCCCCCCCCCCTTTCTCTTAATTCAATCCTAATTTTTGTGGTGACTGATTACATGTGGAATGAAACAGGAGCAATCAGTTACTGCAATGTACGCGAGTTCCCATTATCTTGTATGTGTCAAATCTACTAAAAGAGCCGCTGAACTAGTAGAGTGCAGCTGCAGTAATATTTTGTCTTTTTTTTTATTTTTTATAACCATTAGCTAACCTGACAGCATTTCCAGACGATTCGTATTTAAACAACAATTTCGTTAAATAAAGTAGTAAACTGCATGTAATCACAACACTATAAATTGCCCATTACTTTGTTTCCTCAAGTACAGACAGGTCGAATGCTTCGAACAACAAAACTTTTACCATTTACCCAAATGAGGAAATATCCGAGAGGGCATTTCTCATATTATGTACTCTTTTGGCCAGTTCAATGGCTTTACAGTTCTCATCCTTTCATCTGTGCCATATTCACCTCATTGATTCTTCAAACTCAGTAGATTTAATAAAAAGCGAGAATGAACTCAAGAGTCGGAATCAGCTGGATTATATATATATAAAAAAAAAATCGACCTGCTGAGGATTAGAAACGGGAGAGATAACTGATATTAGCAGCACGTCACCTATACGCAAATCTATGCAATCCTGTTTTATTAGACAGTTCACTATTCTTCTATCCCTCGAAGTCAAGTGGGCTTTAGTTTGGGACTTACTTGAAGTAAACACTCAAACCGACTACCAGTGGTTATTTCATTCGTAGATGAATTTTCTCAGCTCTTATTACGGAAACAATTGCACTGATTTAAGAGATAAATATGACACTTCCTCTAACAAATCCAAATTGATATGTTTTTTCTTTTTTCTAATGCGCTTCTATTCTCTACAAGATCTGGAAATATATAGATTCTGTTCATTTCTTTCGCACAACAGATATCAATTAAATTTATTTAATATAGAAGCGGACTTTCAACAAAACTTACCGTAAAAAGAGTAGAGCCTTTGGATTGGTTTTGAGAAACTGGACCAGAAAGAATGTAACCACCGAAGAGATCAGAATTAATCCGATCAACAGGTGTCTTCCAGTACAAGTAAAGCCTCTGTCAACCAGTGATACAATGATTAATATAATGCATGCACTTCTCTTCGAACCTTCAAGGTAGCCGATATGGATGGAATAATGGATGAATGGCTAGATAGATGGATGATGTAAATCAGTGGTCTCCAACCTTTTTATCGCCGCGGACCGTTCAACGTTTGGTAATTCTTACCGCCACCGGGGAGGGGGAGGGGGTAGATAATTCACTCCACAAGTAAACTTGGCTGAGTGTATGTTTTCACCGGGGTGCTAAGGGTGTACGTCCATACGTGTATCTGTAGGTGTGTTAAAACATTTCATATCTTGAATGAAAGGAGATTTCTGTCACCGTGATTTGTGTGACAAGTAGCATAATAATAAAAAGAAAATTAAAAAAAAAAAAAATTAGAGTTTGATAGTGAATAAAATGGAAATAATTAACTATTTCTTGTGCGGCCCATTATAGGTCCGCGGCCAAGGGGTTGGGGACCACTGATGTAAATGAATAAATGGATGCATGAATGGATGGATAGATGGACAGATGGATGGATGGATGGATAGATAGATGGATGGATGGATGGATGGATTGTTCGAGGGATAGATGGATGGATTGTTCGAGGGATAGACAGATGGATGGCTAAATGGATGGATGGATGGACGACTCGATGGATGGATGGATGAATGGATGGATGGATGAATGGATGGATGGATGGATGGATGGATGGATTGATGGATGGATGGATGGATGGATGGCTACATAGATGGATCCTGTGAATGAATGGATAGGTAGATGAGTGGATTAATGGATGTATAGTTAGTTGGATGGATGAATAGTTGGATAGATGGATAGTTGGATAGATGGATAGATGGAGGGAGAAAGGGATGGATAGATGAAGGGATGGATGGATGGATAGCGAAATGAATGGATCAGTGAATAGGCAGCCATATAGGTAGATATGCAACAGGAAAGGGGGAGAAATCCGTGTGAGAGAGGTGATTTTTTTTTCTCAGAATATAAGCTTACAGCAGATTCGGCCCAGACTTTACATACATTGCCATATCTCTAAAATAATTATATGTTTAGAAATGACCAAAATAATGAACATTTAAGTAAACTCATACACACTAAAATGCCGACACACTTTTGGACAATGATGTTCCAAACAATAATTACCCAGGTTTTTCAAACTCCCAATAGTACAAGAACAGACAAGAATCGGATCTCAACGAAAAGCTGCGAGAATTTATACTCTACCTGATCATCCTGAATGCTCAAATGGCTATCCTTTTGATGGGAATATAGGCCTTGATTACGTCCCAGCCGAAAACGGAGTTGTATCTTTGCTAGAAATACTAGATGTGAGCCAAGCGCGGTGATTTGCAAGTATGGAGCTGTTGATCGGGGATTCGTTTTTTCGCAGTGATTTGTTCTCCTCAGTGACAGGACTCAAGGACAGGGGTAGTCAGTTCTTAAGTCGATTCATTAACACTTCAATATGCACTTCCCTTATTCTTTAGGAGAAAAAGATGTCTCACTTTCATAGACAAGTAGCTGTGCTTATAATCCGATATCAGAGAGCTTAAATCGGTAATAATCACAACTGAGTCTGAATCTACTGCACACTTTATACACCATTCCAAATCAAGTAACATGTATTATATCAGCATATCACACCGATCCCTCAAATCGTTTCTGTGGACCCGTATCTTATTTGCCATGGTTCAGTTAATTTGTTGTCTACAGTGAAATGTCTTGTTGTTGTTATTTCAACCGTGTCGGGTTTACAAACACCCCACCCAGGCTAAAGCATATTCTGCGGCATCGGTTTTAACTCAACGGGCCGATCAACTCAAACACACTCTTATCAATATTTTGCATTTGGGTCACATTCCACAGTTTAAACCATCCAGTAATACTCTACACTTCTAAAATTGTCATTTACTCCTCAAAGGTCATTTCTTAAACATATTGTATAAAACATCAACATTGAAAAATGGCGCTACGGCAGTTACTGAAGACACCCATATAGACAAAAGAATGTGTTTCATGAGCTATGCCATATAATATGCAATGCTGGCCAAAACTGTTTAACACACAAAAAGCAACAGCTGTGTAACAGACAACTTGACATTACATTTGGCTGCCCGTAAAAGATCATTGCGAGAGCGTCGTGAAGATCTTATTCATCTCGTCGAATCCACAGTCAGTCTTAATATACCAGACACATTTATTTTAGCTTTAAGACGGTGACAGATAAAGAAATAATAGATAGTTTACACAGGAAACATTTACAGAGTCTTGATAACAAACAATTCTCAGTTTGATTCAATGTATATTCTAGAAATCCAAAATTGATTTTGAGTTATGTTACCATGGTATCTTTCTGTTTAAAAATCTATGACCGACTCCAAATTGGAAATCCTCTCATTTTCAGAGCAATTAGCACCACCATTCTCTAGACTCCGGACTACGATGGGGGAGTTTTGACAGCCACCGAAGGCCGGACATCTGTTGTGCTACAGAGACTGTTTTGTTGTAGCCGACTCTTAAATTATTTCACTTGTGCAGGAGCCAGACCCCAAAGTTTTAAATGGGTTTAATTCAGTCAAACACCTATGCTAAATCTATAAATCTGCTCAGATATTAAATTACTGATGTTCAAATAATGTCTAGGCCGTTTATCCAGCCATTCTAAATTTTACACCCAAAACGAAACGATGAGAATGTGAACCAGCCGTCTATGTAGTTTTCAAATGTGCCTGCAAGGCCATCCTTCATGACATTTATTCCTCCTTTACTTCCTTGAGAACCACTTCAAAAAAATTAGCCTACTATTTAAATTACCTCAAATCTGTGTAAAAGTCAGAGGTTTTTCTGGACTAAAATAAAGGATTTGGGCATGTACAAGAGGAAATCATTTTCTGAAAACAAGATAGGGGAAAATGTACATTGTTACCAAAAAAAAAAAAAAAAATCAGTAACGTCAGTTTCATCATCTAATACTCAGTAAAACTTCTGCTGTTTGTTAAAACACAAAAGCCTCCAAAAGCACAATTTTATAATCAGAACAGCGTATAATATAAAAAAAAAAAAAATCATTTTCATTTTCTTTTATGTCATGCGTGTTTTCTGCAGAAAATGTTGAAATCTCTTTTCATAGGAATACGTTATTGAAAGCCATGTAGAAATACGTGTACACTCAGACATATTTTGCGGCTTGATATAGTTTTTGTCATGCAGGCAACTTCGCGAGAACGAACTTGGGAACTGGGCCATTATGATAAGCACACCCCAGAATAAACTCTTTTTCCTTCTAAGAATTGTTAAAACGGTGAGAAAACGTATTTAATCTCATTTACTGGTGAACAAAGCTGACAAGTACATGTCAGTTACATAGGGTGTCTAGTTTGTCGTCACGTCCTGCATCCAGACCATTCTGTTACACAGTCATACATAATCCTAGCGTAACTCCCTGGACAGAGCCATTTCATAATAGGGTATACTGACGTTCATGTTACAGTATAGCAATGTAAACTGTAAGTTAGCACCCCTTTTGACCTTGTGGATTTCGATCATTCTTCTTAGATCAGACGGGCCAGCGTTTGACTTCCCGTGGCTACAAAGAAATATGTACAACTAGTCAAAGAATAGCATAGAATGAGAGCACAAGCAAGCAATCTTATAGGTAAACGAATAGATCCATAGACTGCTTTAGCTTTCATCATGCATGATTATAGTTCACTTTTACCCTCGGCAGTTTGATCGTTGGTCAATGCGAAACTTGTTGTGTGGGCCATGTGATGGAGTGTGTCTAGTTCTTATTCAAAATGGAATAGACTGATATTCCCCTTCGGCATCATTATTTATGTTGTCTTATAGACTTACAGGCACTTGAGAGGACTGGAGTAGACGGTGTGCTCTTTGATTTCTATCCTTCCTTTAAAGCTAACAGAGGAGTTTAGTTCATTACTGAGAATTAGGGACTGACTGATTCTCGAACCAACTAATATTTCTGTTGAGTGTTGAAACAGTGTAAAATGAGCTGCAGCCGTGCCTTTCATTTAATGATAATCTGACAAGATTGGGCTAGGTAAACCGTTTTTAGGCTCAGCGAATGGCAACAAATGTCACACAATCGAATATATCGCCGTCGCATTCCTAAGGAGTGAATCACCTGTACGCTTTGTATGCTTCCTAGGAAGTTGAGAATGTTTATAAGTGTCTTCTTTGGGTCTGTCGGGGTAATAATAGATTGTAAATCACGAGAGCCTGTATTTACGAGGATAGGCGCAATATAAATACTCTATTATTATATATATACGCCGGCCCGTCTCAAACGCTCTCTCTCTCTCTCTCTCTCTCCCTCTCTCTCTCTCTCTCTTTCTCTCTCTCTCTCTCTCTCTAACTCTCTCGAACCTACTGGTCTTTGATCTCACCAGATCTCTCTAGATCTAAGCCCACACGTGACACACTTTATACACACATGGTCTGATCTGATTAAACCCGCCTCGACCTCTCTCGAATCCACGCATGCCCACTACGACCATCGCTACACACAACACACTTGCATGAGCCCAGCACACAATTACGATCAGCTGAACATCGCTCACAAGACACACTCGCGAGTTCCCAACATGCACAATCATGATTCTTTACGATCAAGTTTCATTATTATTTGTCGGAGGAGATAGGTTTCAAATATAGCCATTTTCGAGCAGCCAAAATCCAAGATGGTGGGGTTGCCATGGCAGCCATTCGAGAAAGTCGTTTTGTTTCACTATTTTACTTCAATTTGGCATGCTTAATTCGGTGGAAAAGTTAAAATGCTATCTTAATGATCCCCTCCCCCAAAAACAACACCACCAACAAAAACGAAGAGATAGATAACCTCCAGGACACGTCCCTAACCCGTATTTAAAATATATTGTGCAGGCATAAATTGACTTATCTGTTAATTCTGTTCAATGTGAGATACGCAAGGGATTTGTATGTGCGCGTATGTGCATGTGTCCGTGCGGCATGCTTGCGTGCGTATGTGCCTGTGGATGTTTTTGTGAATGTGTCTATTTTGGGAAGAATATTTAGTTTTTCAGAAGTAATTTTTAAATTTTTAAAAGGAATTTTCCTCGGGGCACCTACCTTCCTTGTTGGCAGGATCTAGAATCTCCGTCCAGAAGAGCGCAGGGACTACTCCCTCCCGGTTTCGTATACGATCGCCATCCGGAGACCCTGGATGTTTCTGCTTTCGGTGTTCTTTTTTTTTCTGCTCCCTCCTCGATCCCACCACCCAATAGTCGTTTTTTTTTTTTTTTGGCTGCCGGCATTGATGTCCTCCTAATCTACCTCTTTCCCTATCCCTCTCTCTCTTTATTTTCGGTTCCAAGGGATTTATTTCTTCGTCCCCTCCTCATAATTCTCGTTTTGGTTCTTCTGTTTGGCCTCTGTTTAATTAGTCGATCTATCTCCGACCTAAAATCCCTGGTGTTGCTTCATCCTATTTGTCGAGAGTTTTTATTTATTATTTTTTTGTTTTGTTTTCGTCTGTCTATATTTGTATCTTTGCCAGAGTTTTCTCTAGTATCTGCTTATATGCTTCTCGAATGCTTTTAGTTTAAAGATGTTATGCAGGGTGTGGTCTTCTCCCTTGTTCATCATTAGTTTTAGTAGGTCTTCTCTTTCAGTCTTATAGTTGAGACATTTTAGCATTATGTGGACGGTTGTATTAGTTTTCCCGCACGTATTACATTTATTTTTATCTGGTGGTAGTTTTGGAGCACCTATTCTTCCTTTTACTGTCTTCTGTGTTATCGGGTTATTATCTTGCTCCGTATCTGTGGTTTTAACCTGGCTTCTGGGTAATATAGCCCTGTTTAGTCGTTTTAATTGTCCCTTTCTCATTAATTATCTTACGAATCTTTCTGAATCCTCTGTCTTATCAAACTTTTTACTTCTCCTTTGCTGAGGCCCGCGTTTATGTCTGTGTTGTCCTTTTGGATACCGGTTTTGGCTATCCTATCAGCGATTCGATTACCCCGTATCTCCATGTGTGCTTATACCCATACTACCCTTACTCTTCTATCTTGTTTCCTTAGTCCTGTATTAGCTTTTAGTATTTGTTCTTTTATAGCTTCCCTTTCTGTTTTTTTTTTTTTTCTCCCTACTGTCTAGTCCTTTGATACTGGCCATAAAGTATGTTAATATCGTCAGATTTTTATGTTCTGTTTGTCTAAAATTCTCTATGGCTGTTTTGATTGCTGTTATTTTTGCTGTATATATAGATGCTTTATCAATATGTCTTTTCTCTATTGCTGTTTTTTTTATTCTGCTGGGTGGTCTCTGTCTAGTTTAATGCTAGTTGTTATCTTGTAAGTTCCAAGGGGACAATTCCTGTTACCACTCTCAGTGTCTATGTATTACTATGAGTGTAACGGAAATTTTCTTTGACATAGGAACCAGGTTGTTTTCTCAGTGATCAAGAGACAAACACGACCAACTTTATTGGCAAGTAAATACAATTCCCATCATTCTTTGCCATTCTAGATGTATTAGTTTTGCGTGTGTCTCTGTATAAAGTGTAAAGAAAGAAATGTGGTATGAAAGAGCTCAAAAGACTAAAAATGAAACGCCTCATTTACTGTGCCTCAGCAATCCTAGAGACTGTCAAATGTTTTTGACAGCAACTTTCTGTTGTTGTTCTTCTTTTTTTTTCTTCTTCTTCTTTTTTCTTCCTCTTCTCCTTCTTCTTGTAAGGCCGAGTGCAGCTTCTACGTGAAACTTCTACACCTGTTCCAAATGCCATTTCTATACGCTTCTAAACGGAACTGTGGTTTATACAATTAGAAAGAACTCTGGATACTTTCTATTGCATTGCATATGAAAGGCTTGGGCGCCGTCTTGTATAAGCTATTATGTCAAATTTTATTAAAATTTTGAAAGGGAGGCGGTGGCCGGGTTTCTTTTTGTGTGTGTAAAGAAGCACACAAACAACATGCATTTTGAGAAAGCATTGCATGTTTGTGTTATTTAGTGGTGCATGACAGGCATCGGCGCATTTGCAGGTGGTAAACGGCGGTGAAGAAGAACGCCATACTCCTCCCGCCACAACCCCGAGGAGTCTAGGCCAGTTTCTCTCTCCTTCTCTCTCTCTGTGTCTTTTTTTTTTTTTTAATAAGTTCCTAAGCTCTTACCCGCGGGAAGCACAAAGAAAGCATATAAAAATAAATAATGATGTCCACTGATGCGATTCTGCCTGATCAGCAGCTGAGATAGCCGCCCCCCACCCCCTTTCGGGTGACTGAAAGGTAAGGAAAATACGAAACAAAACAAAACAAATGTATTTGTTATAAACCAGTTATAATAATAGTCTCTCAAAGTTTGAAAGGAGAGCGCAAAATGTATGTCTTTTTGTGTATTTCAAAAGCACAAATTGTTCAACATGTAGAATTCAATGAATATAGTCGTCTCTCGCAATATCGCGGTTCATCTCTTGCGGCTTCACTGCATGGCGGGTTTTTCAGTATGTATAATAACAATCCTGTCCCAGTATAGCTTAGCCTAACCTTACCCGTATACGGCAGTGTATCGTAATGCATTCGCCGCTCACACAAAAGAACTTCATAATTACCAAAGTGTTTATAAGAGTCTGGGGAAAGGTATTACATAGAAAGGGAATTGACAACAGCAAACGGGAGTTTTATAAAGGTTTGAAAAATGTCTGTAAATAACAAAATAAATATACATGTAGTATCCTACTTCGCGGATTTTCGCTGATGGCGGGCAGTCCATGAACCTTTCATCCGCGATAAACGAGGGAGAACTGTACATACTTCTCTAGCTCTGTATTGATTCATTTTCGAAATAAAATTCTAGAAAAGCGGTAATAATGCAAATTATGGCATTGATATAGAGATAGCTTAAGACTACTTATGTAGCCTTACACCAAAAGAACATCAGAGTGTATGCTTAGCTGAACTTTTATTCTATATTAATAGTGCATATATCTAAAATTCTATTTCTCATTATTCTTTTCACCATTTATTATGTAGGAAACTGTATTTAGGTATGCAATGAAAATTACATTTGCATGATGCCTAACAAGATTGAAGGCAGGTTCATACTCATCAGCTATCTTAAAATTCAAGGAATTTTTAAGGACCCTACAGCTGTTCATAAGGCCTTCCTGAAGCGAATATCGTCAAATATCTGGTTATGTATATGTGCATAATGTTAATATTGACTAAACAGTAGAAGTAAACTGCAATTCTACAATAAAATGTAGGCCTATATATGAAATGAACAATAGAAAGCGTTGACTCAAAACTTGACTGAGGCTAAAACTTGCTCTGCACAACACACAATAGAATTCAGCAAAAAACTCTTCTATGTATGACAGTCTCATAGCCAATTGAACCTAGATACTTTTCAAACAATAATCATAGTGGGTAAAGTTAATAATTACGTAGGAAAGAGACTGGCGTGCTTTCGGGCTAAATTAAAAACTCTCGACTCAGACCGGAAATGAGGCAAAATCATGTGGGCAATAGCACCTAGTCTTCATTGTGATTGTGTTGATGTACTTGATCGCTGTTAGGTTATCAGCATTTTATGAAATAAATTTGTATTCCATCGTGACCATGTGCTTTAGATTACATCTTGTTTAAGAACTACAAGATTATTTATGAGAGAGACACAAATGGTTTTTAAGAATCAGGACATTGTCGACTTGTGTCGAAGTGCTGAGAGTCTGGGCATCGAGTTGGACCCTGATAGTATTTTGGAGTGTAAGACTGACACCTTAAAGGCAGAAGTAACAGTACCAGCTAGTAGCATAAGTATTAATTAGCCCTTCCTACCCAGCTTGATGTGTCAAATGATTTAAGCCAAATTCTAATGTTAAAATTATTTGATATGTTATTCTTACCTTGTCTAGTTGTGAGACTGCGAATGGCGCATGTTCGCCTCACTTCCAGGTTGGAAACTTACTTCCTGCGGAAAATCCCGTTGAGTTTGTCCCGAAATCTTGCTGACCTCTATTAAACAGGCCTACAGGTATAAAAAATTGGCTAGATAAACATCAGTCTTTGTCTTAGTCAAACCCATTAAGCTACCTAGGTTACTTGTTCTAAAAAATGATTTTGTCCAAGTATATTAAACATATTTTCCACTGACAAAATTAAATATAACTGAAGTGTCAAGATGGCAAGAAAAACTTGTCATTAAAAATGCATAAAGTTTTGCATTTAGACCTTTTATTTATGTATTTATTATCATTTACAACACTGCTACTGTGATTTAGTCAAATTCCACGATCTTTCTCCGGCCTTCTTCGTTTGTCACGTGGTCTGTGTAGTATAATGTCTCCGATCCTTCTACAGCATTTCATATCGGTTCCCAAGATCCTTCTTTCTAGCTCCGCGGTGAGCGCGTCCAGGTTTCTCAGGCTTATAGGAGGGGAACGCATTAGTTGGATCTTCGAGCGCAGACTGATGTTCTTGTCTCTCCAGATATTTTGGAGTTTTGTTATTGCCGTTGTTATTTGTACGATCCTTGTTATAGTGTGGTCATCGTGCGGCAAGTAGCAAAAAATGTTTCATGGAT
>JBCAUA010040062.1:0-26056 GCA_038406235.1 Peronia verruculata | reverse complement strand
CAAACCAAATAGAATGAAAAAAATAAGCAAAATTCAATTTTTTGTCCCTATTTCTCAAAATGACATTTTCACAACTCGTGACACTAAATTGTAATATCTTGAAAACTAATCAAAATTTTTTGATGATTTAAAAGGCCAAATCATCAGGAGATGTTCTTCTATTCAAAAAACCAATAAAATGATTATGTCCCAAAAATGCGATCTGGACCCTTTCTGCATGGAGGCTCACATTAAATTATTAGCCAACAGCAAACAAGAGGCCCTATTTGAGCTCTTTGAACAGGAAAGCTACAGTACTAAAGTGCAAACTGTATTTATATGGTCATATCACAAGGTCAGATAGACTAGCTAAGATGATCATTCAAGGTATCACTGAAGGAAGAAAGCACAGAGGAAGCTGAAGAAGGACGTGGACAGTTAATATTGATGAATGCACCAGCAGTACACTTGCTGAGACACAGACCCTTGTGCATAACAAACAAAAGTGAAGAGAGCTGTTGTAGAAGAGCTTTCTTCAGAGCTCCAACAACTCTGTATGGAGTTTAGAAACCAAGTAGGCAATACAAAACAATCACTCTGCTACTCACCACTTGTCTTAGTTTTGGGCTGGTAGTAGAATTTGTAGAGCAAGATCAGTGTCACCAGTGCAACGATGATGAGTGATAGGATAACGATCACAACAATGTACACTGTATCAAGATCATCGTCATCATCTCCTCCTCCTCCTCCACTGGTAATCTAAGTAAGGATATATAAGTAATTAGTATTAGTATTTTTAAGAGGGCATCAGTCATGAATCAAATCAAAATAAAACACAGATGTAATAACAGTTGCTCAACTATACCCACTACAAATTTTCCAGCTTATTAATGCCGTAGAGAACAGACTAAAGAGCATTTTTATAATGCTTATCCCTGTACATTACGGGTTCTAAGAACTTTCTAATCTATTCTGTGAGATTTTAAGTCACTGGCTAACAAATCTAAGGTCATTTTTTTTTTGGGGGGGGGGGGGTGAACAATAAGTGCTTCTTTTATTCTGATTCAGATCTATACTGGTTTTGTCATTATCTGACAATATTAAAAGTTTATCGTAACCATCTTAGTTTCTCACTTTAATGCTCCAATACCTGAATAGTTGTTTTATGCAATGAAAGATCCACAGTTTGAGGTGAAAATATGCCAACCTTGAGGTTTATGGCTTCTTTATGGCCAAAAATGTTTGTCCATTTCCAGTTCCCACATAATCATAATTACTTTAATCAATGTTGCTG
Source organism: Peronia verruculata (assembly GCA_038406235.1). Lineage (NCBI taxonomy): Eukaryota > Metazoa > Mollusca > Gastropoda > Systellommatophora > Onchidiidae > Peronia > Peronia verruculata. The sequence continues at coordinate 24,783 of JBCAUA010040062.1, read as the reverse complement.
TCTTGTGTTTTTCTCTTCCATGATATTACAAATCATACAGCTTGTTCATGTTAAAGTTCAATGATAGCCAAAACAAAAATATTACAATTATCAATTGTCTCCTAAACAACAGATGCCTGACTTTGACAAAGCTGCAGCCAAGGGGCCTTGGAGATAATGATTAGACTAGAGGGAGTCGTATTGAAAGAACACAGAAAACTAACTGACAAAGGCAAAACACTGTGCCAAAGAAAGTTATAGAGAATTTGGAAGCTACTCACTGGACCACATGAGACTCCATAGTAAGCTGATCCATCCACAGTTAAGTAACTGGAAAAGTACACAGTAGTGTTGTCAAAGGAGAAGCTGGTGCTGTTCTCTATTTGCTCACACAATGTGGTCAAGGTATCATTGTAGCCTGTTGAAGTGGCCTGGACATTCAGGGTGACCACCAAGCTCCCTGAAATTACAGAAACACCGCAATAACTAATGTGACCAAAAGACAAAAGTGTTTTGAAAAAATCATATCAGTAATATCTGGAGGTAATAACTGAAATTTGATGAAGTTTTACAACCTTCTCTCATATTTTCATCAAAAGACAAATTATATGTCAAAACAAAAAAATATATATCTGAGAGTCAAATTCTAAAATTTTAATGAAACTCTTTGTTCACATGTTCAAAATTACTAAACTGAAGTGGTAATGAGGTATGACAATAAGAGAAACTGTCTCAGCCACAATGAGAAATAACAGTCTTGGCAAATTATAAAACTTTCTTTGTCAGAACTGAGAAATGATGACCCAACTGAGCATAATAATATAAAGAATCGTAGCATCATTTTTTTTTTTTTTTGCTGAAGCAAATTTTTTGTTTAACAACTGCTTCAAAAATAAACTGATGAGCAGGCACAAAAAGGAAAGACAGTGTGAGAGTGAAATGATGATAATAATAATAATTATAATAGAGAGCATTTTTATGCCACTTAACGCTATAGTGTGTGAGTTCTAAGCACTGTAAAATCTATTATACCCCAATAGACCAAATGGAGATACTCATAGATGTTCTCAGCTTCCTAGGAAGTATACAAGGCGGGCTGCCTGTTATGTGTTCTAGACTTGATACATCTAACAATATCATTTACTATTTGTTGAATAAGAGGACTCACACACCTTGGCGATAACTGTCACCAGTGATCCGCAATCCAGAGTTCTGGCTGTAATGATTGCGAACCTGAGCTGCCCAGTAAGGTGCACGATCTGCATTGTAAGGCACATTAAACTTCATCTCCAGTGTGTGTGACTCTTCAACTATCATGTTGCTTTGATCCGCTGTCATTGCATCAACGTAAACAACCATCTGGACTGAATACTCTGGTGGGTCCGAAACAATGGTCACCAAGATTGGGCATTTACCAGGCTTGTCTAATTGAAGGTTGATGAACGTTGCTTTGCCTAAATGGGAAATAGATGTAGAGCATAAATGGTTATAAAAAAAAAAGAGAGATAATAAGTACAAACAAAAAATATATAAAAAAAAGAACAGTGTGAAGCAACATACCCGTTACATAACAGTACCTTGTCCAAACTTAGAATGACAGATTATATATGGCTCCATGTAATTCACTGACAGCAGTGTCCTTAATGCAACAGTGTTTCAGTCTACTTAATCTTTTTTTCTGTTCAAATCTGGTCAGCACTGTTAAGGGCCATGAAGAAAATTGTAAAATTATTTAACATCATTGTTGTTTTAATAACTGTTATAAATTCAAGTTAAGAATCACCAGCATCCATACCTGTAGAAGGATCAAAGGTAGCAGTTCTCGTACCACTCAGAGTGCCTGGATAGTAGGAAGAATCATAGATAGCAGCTATTGCAGTCCATGTAAGATTCTAAAGAAAAAATAGATTATGCATTTACAGTTATATCATTTTTGAGAAGATATTTCTCAACTGCTTTGATAAATGTACATGAGATGGTATTTTCTCAGTTCTCAGGTACACACAAAGCTAAGTACTATCAGACAGCAGTCTGTTTCAGTCATTCAGAAAAAACGTGTAAAAGATATTGATTATTATTCTTGTAAGAAAGAATATTTTTTTTCTGTTAAGGAATAAAGAAAACAAAAATAAATGAACATACTTCCAGAGCCTGGATTGCTGGATTCCTTATTCATATATTTCAAAACTCTAAATCTTGACAATGGGTGAACACATATTTATTGACAAATACAAAGAAAGTAGTGACTGCAAAATGAACATATGTCTAAAGAATAATACACAAAGAAAAAAGAATTGAAATAAACAAATTCATGCAACAAGAGAATGCTTCATTGTGTTTAAACTTTCCAGTCAGTGTGGCAAACACACATAAAAATGTATCTCAAATACATCATATCAAATGTCCAAGCACGTCATTCACTTAGATAATAGGATGGGAGCAAAATTACCAATGATTCAAAATTTAAGATCATATGGAATTGGACATCGGTTGACAAAGGACTGCAATACTTACTGCCCATTCTATGTCAGTAATATCAGAATTAGTATCTTTATCCCTTAGGTTCACATCCATTTCCAAAGGCAGTCCTGTTAAACGAAGTGATGTTTTCAAGGCTGCATGTGGTCCAATGTTGCGACCATATATCTGCAAATGCACAGGGAAAAGAATATTAGTTTGTTTTGACAGTGTCTTTTTGGCTCTTTGAGTACATTCTGAGATTTCAAGGCCACTTAATTACACAGTGATACAGAATTTCTATTCATACACTCTCCTTAGTTTTTTTTTTTTTTTCTTTCTTATATGCTGTGAATAAGGTGAATAAAGAGATAACATAGACAACATTTTTTTGTTGTTGTTGTTTAAATAATAGAATTTTAAAAAAAGAAGGGTCCTCTGTATTGAAAAAAACACATGGCAAGAGCTGCAGTAGTGCTATCAAAGGGATAAATACAAGACAGAACAAAAAAAAAATATAGATAAGAAGAAAGAAAAACAACAGCATGAAAGACACGACAAAGATCAATTTTTCTAAGAAACACGATAAATAAATAAATTTGTTTAGAATTAACAACAAATGAAAGAATAAAGTTAAAAAATAAATCAGTGAGTACAAGAAAAATATATGTAATTCTTAGTAATGATTTTAGATGTCATCTAAATGGATCATCATGGATAATGTTATTTTGGATGATCTCAAATATGCAGGGTGCGAGTAAAGGAGATGATTAATTCATCAATACTGCTGCCAGAAGTTGAGGAAGGTGAAAAAGATGAAAGGAGTAGACAGAATTACTGATTTCTTTGATAATGAACTTTTCATTGCCATGCTTTAATGCAAGGAGAGAACTGACTAAAATAGCCAAAGTTCACAATGAAGCATTACCCTGATTGATGGTGCTTCGAGGGAGTAATTTGTGGCAGCTGCAGGTGCAACAACATTAAATTCCAAAACATAGTCTCCTTTGTTGGTGATTGCCAGGTTGGTGAAGTTGGCCCATCCATCAACAAATGTTACATTTATATCACCAATCAGCCGACCTCGTGCACTGCCAGCAGATTTTATGGAAGCTTGGATCACCCAGTCTTCTGTCACGGAGCCAAGATAGGTTACAACATTTCCCTGAAAACAAATTTCACAATCTTCAAGCAAATATTGAAAACAAATTATTTTATTATTTTTTAAATTTAAAGGTACAATTTCTACACCAGTATTATTTATATGCATGTGGACATATGTTATATTAAATATCTTTGTCTTAAAATTTTGTCAGAGTGGAGGCCTATGAATGGAATATTGGATTTTGTTTCTTCACTAACATGCTTTCCGCATGCTGACATTCACCAAACTTCCAATAATCTCAACAAAAGTCATATTAATCCTGATCTTCCAATAATGTAAAACATTCATTTTGTCCACCCTGAACAGATAAAGGACATGCTGAGATATCATGAAACGATTTGACTCACTGATATATGTGTCTGACAGATCACTTTACAGTTAGAGAGAGCCTTAAGGCGAGGGCAATTTGAATATAACCCTTGAAAATGTCAATGGCAATTACTGAGTGCCTGTATTTTATAAGGATATTCATGTTCAAGAAATTACTGTTCTGACCTTACTTACAACGTAAGGTAAGTAGCCTGTAGCTGTAATGCATGATATTTGGAAAGTACTCCTTGTGCAATAGACCTTTGAAGAGATCGGCTCCCTAAGGATCAACTTACATTGTCATCAACAACCTTGAACTTTGGTTGAGTGCTGAAGTTCTGTCCTTCTGGTACATTGCCCACAACATGTGTGTCCATTATCAGCTGGCCAGTTTTCTGCAGAGTGACCATTTGACCAGAACTGGCCCCAGGACTGTTAGGCTCTTGCACGGCCGTGTAGAGGACAGTTGCATTGATCACATCATCCATGCTGTTTAACTGAGCCTGTGAAAAATCATATCATGGTAAAAGTGCTAAAATTATTGTAAGCCAGGAGAGGTTGCAAAAACAACAAAATGAAAACAAAATAAAAAGAAGGAAAAAAAAATGAAACAAGTATCAGAAGTTGTCAAAATTGGCTAAAATTATTCATTTTGATCTTATGATTCACCAGTGAGACCATGGGTTTGCTGTACTTTAAACTCATACTGTTTTTTATTCTATTTGTACATTTCTTTTTTTTTTTTTTTATATTAGGGCTAGAGTTCCAGTGGAGAAGATTGGTGCATAATTCATCAGGGAGCACCCAAATTATTCCACATAGAGTCAAGGAGTAGGTCTAAGTCAAAGGAGAAGAATTCAGGTTGCAAGATTTTTCCCAACAAGAGGCTAATTTAACAAAAAAAAATCATTTGGTATCAAAATGAACAATTGATGACTGGGTAAATTGTGGGTATTTAAATGTACTTTGTGAATTACTGAAAAGCTACTTTGTGGATAAGTGATACCTGCAATCCATATCTGATGGGCAAGGCTACTGTTGAACCAATTTTCATAATTTATTTAGCAAATAAGATGTCCACTGACCTAGTCCAGAAAATGTTTACACAAAAGACACTATGACTTGATTAAGTAATGAGCCATTTTTTTTTTTTGTTCAAATTACTTCCGTTTGCTAGGCACAAGTAGTACAAAAAAAGCTCAACAGAAAATTTTTAAAAATTCATGGAAATAGTTTTTGTAGTTGCTGCTAGACAATCATCAGTTGCGGTAGACAACACATTTTTTATAAAAATGATAATTTTTTTCACAATTTTCTGCTGCACATTTCATATAAAAGAATCAGTACCAGTTGCGGTTTTGTCCCTCTCTAAGGTGGTTATTTTCATATCTAACATACCTAATACAAGGAAAAATGGCTTATAACTCTTCAATTCCATACTCATTTTGATGGGCAGAATAGGAGCATTCAACTCTGTTGCTGTTGGTCTATAGGGTTTGACAAAAGATTCAGATGAAAAAATAGTAGATGGTCCTGTTACTGCGATATCTCAGATTAATACATGCAAAATCTTGAAGGGAATTATCTTGAATGTGACACAAGAATCAGTTTTATGAAAAAAAGGTCTTAACAACTACCATGCACACAAACCTGGTTACAGATCTTTGAACCAACATAAGCATAGTCCACGGTAGGAACATCACCAGGGGCATCAGCAACTTCTATGTAGAAGGTAGCCAGTCCTGTCTGTCTTTTACGTCTGCCAGTATTTGAGTTATCAGACACAATGTTCACCACTCTCACCTTAGGTAAAAAATGAGAGAAACAAGAAGTCTTGTTAGATCAATAAAAAAATGACAAATTTCCATTGGACTATATAGTATTTAGTCACCATAACTTAACACTTTGATGTACTTGCAGTTACTTATTTCAGAGTATGCTATTTACAATACTTTTCAGATTTTCATTAAACATGTTACCGTTTTTTTCTTCAGAAATAAAAGATACTTGGGTAAGATCAGCATCGAATCCTTGTGAAATATAAAATGATTCAAAATGGTATAAAATCATAAGTTTATCTGCTTTTTGAAAAACCATTAAACACAATGTTTGCATAAAATAAATAAAATATGAGCTCTTGCTCTTGAAAAATTAAAGTAAAACAAGTGAGTCTTTCACCAATTTGAATAACAGAAAATAAGATAATTTCATTCACTAGAAGAAAAAATACCTTTCTTGGGTCCATGTTGAGGAAAGCTGCCAGATTTTCCACAATTTTCTCACCAAAAAATTCAGTATCAGACATTGCTGGCAATGTGAATGATACAACGAAGACATCTTTCTGGTCAACCGTTACTATTGAATCTCCACACTGCACCCAGAAAATCATGCTCTCTGCACGACTGAAACCAGACATTTTTGTTTGACAATTAAACATACAAGTTCTCCAGATGAGTCATCTTCATTATCAGTAGTAATGTCAGCCCAGTCATTTTTCTTGGTTTGTAAATTACTCTAAAGAGAAAAGATTGCTTTTCTGATGTAATTAGGAAGTTCATGATGTACAATTCTCAATGCTTCTATATAAGATAAATTAATGTTACTACTAATCATAGGGTCATAAAAGTTAACTGTGAAAATTTACGTCTCAACAAACAAACTTGTAGCTAAACTTTAATCAACATATTTGATCTCCTTTTCCCCTGTCACCAATGACTCTATACCTGAACAATTTTACACAAACTCATTTCACCTAACTATCCAACATGTCATTTAGAATTTGTAGTATGTAAGTAACGAGACATTGTAGAATTGAATGCACATTAATTAACATTGTGTTCCTGAATTTTACACACCTGAGGAAATTTTGACCATTTGTTTTGTTCCTGACATCGGGCATCCATTGATGATTTGTATTTTGCAAATGCAGCCTGAAACGCCCATTCTGATCAGTGTAGCCATTTGTGGGCATAATCACAGTACTACCAACCTTCACCTAAAACAGGAAAAGACCAAATATTATCAATTTTCATTGCACTGCATAAACAGTGAATCCTAAAAACAGTTTTTATACAAAACTGCTGGACTCTCTCAGAGGAAAAAGGTACCTTTGTTTCTCTGTTAATAAAATCTTGATATGGTTAGGACATAATTATTTCTGACACTCAGTCAACTGTTGCTTAGGTTTTGGAATATCTCTTGTTTTGCTCTTTGCATTTGTGGAAAGATTGCTGATAGCCTAGGACTAGTTGCTAAATGTTTATAATATCAAATTTTATCAAATGTGATCCATAGCTGAAATGTGAACTGTTCTCTGTTTTATTTAAACTCTGGAAATCTTTATGTTTTTTTTTAATAATTTTGCTCTCAGCAGTTAATGTTTAGGGAGAAAAGGTGATCTTTGATGTAAAAATGACAACTAGAAATCAAAGATTTTTAAAAATAAATATATCATATATATTTTCCACTAATTTCAAACAAATTGATATTTTACCGTCATGTCTACACAAAATCAAATCAAAATGTGGACAAAACATATCTTCACTGGAAAATCAGATGTTATGTTGCACCACAAAGAAATTACATTCTATGAGTGATCATCTGCCATATGCTTCACTGCTACCCATAATGTAAGGTTAATTTAAAACTTGGTTTCTCATTAATGAGAAAACTTATCATGTTTGTCCATGGCTTGTCCACAGGGACTGAAAGAGCAATACTGACCAGATCATGACTGTTTAGAACTACTAAAATTGGCATAGCAATGAAGCAATTATTGTTTGATAACCACAGATTCTCCTCAGGGTGAAGTTATTTCACATACATGCACAAAGAGTGTGAAATAACTAATTATTCTCTTAAACATATCTGTGTATTTACAATCGGAGGTTTCTCTTGTATTACCTCCAGTCTGTTCTGGTTGACATAATGCATTCCTAATCTGACACAGTCGCTAGCTGCAGAATTCAGGAGCATGTAGCGCATTGATTTCGGATTGGTACTTGACAAGAAGATGTCAAATGGTTCATCTGAATGCATGAAAGAGAAAAAGATACTGTTATATAACAATGAATACTAGGGGAAAAGGAATGGACAGACGGAGAAAGTTCAATAAAAGGAACAAGATTATGATTTCATTTTCATTTCAATGAAAACCGTTTTATCATAATTACAAACAAGTGTGAGATGATCATGAACTTGAAGTATCTGAAACATAGGTTTTCAAAGAATACAAACAAAAAAAAATGGTTCTGAGAAGAATGAGGATGGGAAAGAAAACTGGAAAGGAAGGAAGAAAGGAATGAAGGAAGAAAGGTGTGAAGAAAGGAGGGAAGGAAGGAAGATAGGAAGGAGGGGAGGAAGGAAAGATGAATGGGTGGAAAGTTAGAAGGAAGAATACAGGAAGAGACAGAGAAAGGATGATGGAATGAAAGACAGCCTAATAAATGAAACTACTCTCTGCTGTCTCCCATGAGTGAAAGACATCATACAGATAGTACATACCAAGGGCCACAATTGCTTGGAAAGTACTGAGACGCTTACGGCAGGTATAGCCACTGCACCAACCATGGTCCTGGTGATAGGAACAGATTCATACAATGTTCCTTGCCCATTGAATCAATAAGAGCAAAGACAATACAGATTTACTGACTTGCTAAGTGGAGAAAGAGTTTTAAAAAAAATGACACTTAATGAAAATTCATTCACTTGTATCATTGTTTCCTATATCAACATACTTAAAACTAAGAGGTTTCTTAGACAGACTTTATTTGCCTATCCATCGACAGAGCCACTGTATATGAAGGATACCTTTATTAATTTAATAGTGCTCACTAATTAGCTCTACTTCTATAAAACTCACTACAAATTATGATAAATTTGGCAAGCTTAAAAGAATTCAGCAGGAAATGAGGTAAGACAAAATTGGATATGCTTTCATTTGCTCTTTCAGATCTGTAACATAACTATTACAAGAAGAATATTAAAAAATTGTGTTGTTTTTCCGTTTTGACTAATATACTCTGAAAGTTTACATCAGTATAGGTGTACGGTGTGTATGGATAAGTTGCTACCTGAGGCCCATTGATGAGATCCACATAGCCTTCTGGATGATAGATGGCCACAGGGCTAAGTCTCCTGGTCTCTGTGTCTCCATCCATACTTTCAATATTTAACATGCGCCAGTCATAAAAGTTTTCGCAATCAAATCCACGCCAGTCACTGATCCAGGTGCAATTGTCAGTTTTGAAAATTCCTGAAAAAACATATAAAAAGTCTTATTGTTGGCATTTACGAAATATATTGTTATAAAACAATCAGAACTGAGGGAAAATAAAGGATAAATTGTTTAGTATCTAGTAAGTGGACCAGACCATGAGAGACAGTTTTCCACAGGTGGCTGAAAGGCAAAAGATAATATAATGGAGGATTGAGCTGCTCATAAACTTGACAAAATTATGAAATCTGTAACCTTCAAATATAACAAAATGAATTTCATTCATTGAAATCAGTCATTAAGAAACTGAAAAGAATACCTCTATTACCAAATTGTCCAGTCATCTAGATGAGATAACTACTCTAAAGCTTTAAAGACTAACAAACAACATAGCATCGTATCTAGTTTTGATTGCGGTATTTGTAAATCTCTCGAGAAATACAATATGTGAGAGAAATTATAGTGGTACATTAAATAAAACCTGCATGTTATGACCACTCTTAACTATGTGTGTGAATACTCATAACCCTCTCGACTATCTCATGTCAAAATGAAAAAAAGTTAATAATTACCAACCTTTGTTTGGAGCATAACTGTTGACATCAATTTTCTGTCCTGTGCTGGTGGTGAGCATGATTGTTGGAATTCTATAGTCACCCAGACCATGTCTGCGATCACCGTCCCATTGGTAGGCTGAGTCAGGCAAGACTGTGCCAATATGACCCAGGAAAGAGCCATCCAAGTCTCGGATCATACATTTCTTGAGGCCATCACAATCCATGTCTACACAGTCAGCAGAGTTGATTTTGCTGCCATGAAAATTTGACTTTTAAAACCTAGTGTATGTGTGTCATTAAAATCAAATGAAGAATTTTACCCCAAATGAAGAAAATTGCAGTCCTCATTTGCGAATTTTTTTTTTTTTGGGGGGGGGGGTTGTTTTGTTTCAGGAAAATAAGTTTTACTGGTTAGTTACCATTAGACGTATCGTATTCTCTGAAGTATGGTTAATTCAGATCATATAACTCATGCACAGGTATTATCTCCTGCATTTATCTTTAAAATTTAAAAAAAGATGACGCTTATCACCTTTTGGAGTCAAAGGCTGCATGTTTTCTGTCCCTCTAAACCCATTATTGGTAGTTTCTAACTACTTCAAAAGGTTTACATATAGTAGATCTTCTGGCCATCTGACAAACATTCCCCTCCATCGCAAGGAGTTTTACCAGCAAGGAGTTGTTAAGGTTTTAGGAATATGGAATTAACACAACAAGAAGCATAAGTGAATTTCAAGTAACACTTTGGAGAAGGGAGGGGGGGGGGGGCTTCGATTTAAAGAAGAAAATGTTCATTGCTCAACTGATACACAGGTCAGATGAGCAGTCATAATGCCATAAAATTCTGCCTTATTTTTTAAACATGTAAAATAAAATGTTTTGAATGCAAAGAACATAAATTTCATCAATCAATTTTGTTTGTCATCAACAATAATCTGTTTATCTTATGATCTAAATACAATAACAAATGGAAAATAATTTAAACTGGACTGTTTTATATTTCTGTTGAAATTTCAGAAAGTGAAAGAATAACATTTTCAAACGTGAAGGAAAACTTACCCAACATTTGGTGTGTGGAAGAAGACCTTTGATCCCATTTCAACATTTTGTAGCATAGTATTCATATTTTGCAAGGGATGAATGCCATCATCATTATTCTTGTTAGTTGTGATGGCATGGTCTCTACCGCCAGTGCATGATCCAAAGTTTGCAAAAACATTACCTGAGAAGTAACAGGAGGAATTATAAGGATGTGCATCAGTCTTTCTATATCTACAAACACAACGCATATATGTATATTGTCTCCCATCTCACAATATGTTGGCCTTTGTTCTTTTTTTTTTTTTTTACCTGAGACCTCATTCTATTAGCACAAAGTGAGAACTATATTCTCAAAGGGGGCAATCTCATTCTTATCACCCTTTCAAGAGATGGCTGATGATATATAAGGGACGCTGAGCAACACAATGTCATGATTTATAAAACACAAGTCACATTTACACTCAGTATACTAATTTTTTTTTAGCATTGGTGTGGATCATTCCATTATTTCTCTTTGACCAGACAAACAGTAGTATATTAATGTTTGTGTCTATAAATCACTCTGTGTTGAGAATGACAAGAAAGCTATAAATCACTCTGTGTTGAGAATGACAAGAAAGCACCTCATTATACTGAGAATCCATCACTCCCTTAATGGCACTTATGATGATATTGTTTTTTCTATTTTTTCAGCATGAATTCAGTTATACTAAGTAGACTGTTATATTAAGTAGATTGTCATACTAAGTAGACATCTTACACATATCCACATCTCCATCTGTGAGTTACCAGGAGTTACCAAACCAAAAAGCCCATTTCTGGGAATTCATATAATTATATTACTGAGAGAAGTGTGAGAAACCATAACAAATCTTTTAAGAATTTCATTAAGGTATAAGTAAAACAAATTGAATTTAATGCCAGAATCCAGTGTTGATAAAGCTCTTGCATAAACATATAGAAAATGGCATAAATCTAAAAGTGAGAATTCATTTATTTCAACCCACACTTGTGGCTCATGACAAAATAGAATCTCTCTATAACACTGAATGATTTGTCAAGAATGAACAAAATTCACACCATGGATTTTCTCTATTTAAAATGTAAAAATGATTTTCACTGTGTATATTACATGTTTTCCACTCTCTCTCTCTCTCTCTCTCTCTTTACATTTCTGCAATTATGACATATATTACATATCATTACAGCAACACACCTATCATAAAATAACAAAAATGAATGCATTATATGAAGAAGAGCTCTTCAGCCTGCAAAGGAATAGGTGATCAGATTTTAGTTCTTGATTTGTAATGTGCATTCATAAATAACAACATGAGTACAGACATACCATTCAGTTTAGTGACTCCTTTGATTGTCTGGTAAGACATGATATTATTGAAAGGCTTCTCCGGGGCATTGTTACTTCCTGAGGTAAAAGTACCCATTTCCACACCAATTTTTCCACAAGGGCTGCCTGATCCATGACTCCTGCCCTGACTACTGCATTTAATATTGTCATCTGTGCTGTCAATGACATCCTCAGTGTAAGAGAAAGATGATGTTTTCCCAATAATGACATTGTTATTCATTTCAACAAATTTGTCAGCAAATGCGTGTCCTGTAGAACTCGGTCCAATTATCATAGGAAAAATGCCCACTCCATTTTCCACTACTACATTGTCTTGCAGTTTTACACTAGGTCCATTATTGTAATATATGCCAAAGTCAAGATTTTTCCAAACTGTGAAGCCACCGTATACCACACATGAAGCATCTGCAGCAGTCTCCACAGGGAAGATGCCAACACCTGAAATAACCAAAAGGTACAAAATCGGTGTAGATCTTTATAAATCTATACTATATGCTGTCAAACATTAAGATGGAAAAACTATGCATGGAAGGTAGAGTGAACAAAAAAAAAAAAAAGCTAAGGTATGCTTCAGGACATAAATCTTAACTTTAACAAGTTAGTGCAGGTAAAGGAAATAACACAAAAAAATTAAGTTACTGTTATGATATAATATACCACATAATGATAAAGATGAGATTGATATAGGGCCTCATTATAAATATATGTCAGTGATATATACAAAGCAAAATATAGATCTATATAAAGTGAATGAAAAGTAGCAAGAATTTTAATTGCTTGTCTCTGCAAATGTATCCAGTCATCCTTAAACTATTCCCTATGTTTCTTGTCTTGATACAGTGATCAATTATACGTCTTTTGGGTGGAATATTTTTAAAAAAGTGGTTATGTTTTTCTTTAAGGTCAAAATTAAAATCTTATAGTATGTTGGTTGCTGCAAAATACTGACCAATCAGAGCTCCATGAGCCTCATTGCCTGTCCATAAATTCCCGCTGGCAGTGCTGCATGGTTGACCTTTGACATGTATACCTATCCTCTCTGAGCCTGCCACTGTGTTGTTGATCAGGACAAGATCTGTGGCTTCAATGGCTTCTATACCTCCATCAAACTCAATGTTCTTGGGTTCATAGCGATCTAAGTAAGTTCCAGGCCAGATGCTCAGTGCAACCAAGTTGTTAGTGATACTGGTTGCTGAGGCTTCTGTGCGGATACCTGCAGATGAAACAAAGACATCATTTTGTTTCCTAGATATATTTCACCTGAGGGAAATAAAGCTACACATCAATACTTTCTTACCCCTCCTCCCCCCCCCCCCCCCATCAAAGATTCTAGAAGTGCCTAACTTTATGGCTAAATTTGCAGGTATATAGATAGTCACAGATACAGCTATCTCATTTATTTGCGTGTAATGTTACTCATGGTCACTAGCTAGTAACATTTTTTATTAAAATTAAAATGATAAATTCTCTATTTCCTGTAAAAAAAAAAACCGGAAAAAAACAAATAAATCGTTGAATATTGTAAGCATGGGAAACTGCATAGACTTCATTTTATTTGCCATCTGAAAACTGCAATTTTTACAATTTATTTTAAATAATACATTTTAGCAATGTGATATTTTGGCTTGTAGAACTAGCACCTTTATTGATGGTCACAATTAGGCAGCTTATATTCTCACACAGATAATAATGGACAACTTACATACTGTTGTAAATTTTCTTATAGACATCATTCAATACATTTTTTTTTTAATTTTGGTTTTATCACAAGGGATCAGTTCATCTCTACCGCTCAGACATCATATTCAAAGAATTTTCCTTTCACAAAGATGAAAAAGTTCAGAGAGGTAGAAAATGGAAATGGAAATGTGTGGTTTTATCTTTGTGATAAAAATGATGGTAAGCATCAAAAAGATAAATTGGACTTCGAAAGGTTATCATTTTAGCCTGAGATATTTTGGTTATGTTCTCAAGGGAATCAATTAAGTTCTGTACTCACCAGCACCCACTGTATGGTGTACTATATTATCATCAATTTCCAGACCATCAATAGCAAAAGCTCCGATGGCTGTGTTGAATCCTGAGTGGAATGCACATTTCTTGACATAAGAGTAACGTATCTGTCCCTGTGTGCTGGTAACATCCATGTAGGTGACAGAAAACCTGGCATCATAATTTTCACTGAAACCCTCTTGCCCAGTGTGGTAGAACTCCACATTTGAAAGTTGGCCAAATCCTGGGTAGACAAATAAATTCACAGTTATGTACATTTTCTTTCATGTTTTGCTAATGCACTTCCACAATGTGAAGAACTGAAGCAATCTGTAATCTGGAGATCATAAATCTCAACTGCTACAAAATGGTAAAAAAGAACAAACACATTTCTATGCTTCTTTTTAATCAATCATGATAGAATCCTTTATCGCAATAAAGGTTCAATTATGAAGCATTGTCAACATTTATTTAAGGGTTACATCATTGCTATGAAAAAAATAACAAACTAAAAAAATTACATATCTCTGCATTTCAGCTGCATTTCAGCATTTTCTTCTATATAAACAAGTCTGTTAAAGAATATCTATAACCATGCAAATTCCAAACTTCCAAATGACAATACAGCAACAACAAAACAAATAAGACAAAATACATGACAGGTGAAGTAACACTGGATTCAACAAAACTAACCACTGTGTTGATCTCCATTGTAAAAGACTTGGCCAACAATGATGCGAGCCCCAAATGATTCTGAGATGAGATTTGCATAGTCTGCCCCTTCAATCTTGATGTTCCTTGACAGTAGGGCCACAGTAGCACTCAGTTCAATATTCTGTCCATTGACAGCCTCAGTGTGAGCTGTTGAGACAGAATCAATGACAGCTCAGTCCCTGCCCTGTGTTTTCTTTTAAAGAAATAATTTTGAGCTTGGCACAAAGTGTTTGATTTTCATATGCTAATGATGTAAATTGTAATATCAAAGTAATATAATTTAGATCAAATATTTATGTTATATGGACAACTGCAACTGAATCCCCATTGTGAAATGAATCAGTTAATGGCAAGGGCAAAGAGTAAGTTAAATGTGTGTACTCATGGACTGTATATATCCACAAAGGAAACAATTCTTAAATACCAGATCAGGATCAGTATAGCTATATTTATCAAACAGGCTAGCTGATGGTGCTTACCAATATGACGATGCCTAATGGTGTCATTCAGAGTGATGACCTGGCCAGCAATGCTGTTGATGGTGAAGGTTTCAGTATGCCATGGGTTGTAATCAGTAGTGGTGATGAGTATTTCATCCCCAGCCTGCCAGGTGACTGGATCAGTAACAGTTATCTGTGTGCCAGATGAAACAGTCTGAGCTAGTTTAGTTTTAGTGATGCCTCTGTCCTGCCCATGAAGCTGCAAGCCTCCAAACACACCTGTAAGAGTAAGGTAGGTAGCAAGCATTGTATTATCACCCACGCAACATTATGATTTTCTTGTTCTTCTGGAGATAGGTAAAATAACAACAGTGAAAAAAAAATGCTAAACAAAAACTCAAGAATCAGATTTTATGTAAGGAGAGAGAGACCTTTATTTTGGATATAGAGTATATCATTATATCGTAACTCATTTACTAACGCCAGTTTTGTATGGCTTTGAGTTTACAGCTGTGCCATGTATGTGGACCATACATTATTGCTTAAAATGTTCTGAAGTTTATCTCCAATAGAAAATGTGAAAAAAAAAAAAAAAAAGATTTTTTTATTTACTTTACCTAAATCACAGGTTTGACTCAGGCAAAAAAAAAAATGTGTTGAGTTACCTCAATACTAATAAAACTGAGTTGGGCAATCATGCTATGACCACGTTGATAATAAGTCTTTCTGCAGAGATTGCAAAGGGCTTAATTTGTTTCTATATGATAATTGAAATACTGCATAGTTTGACTTCGTAAACAATGATCTAGACGGACCTATAAACTTTGATCCTAAGACTGGTCCATCTGTGTGTGGATAGACAGGTGATCTTTGATGACCTCGAAGGCGGATCACCAGACGCCCAAGGAAAGGATTGGCATCTGACCATCCAGCTACCAGTCGTCCTGTCACGTGTATATAATCTGCCTCCAGTACCACATTCATGGATGCATTTTCCATGACTTGCAGACCACCTTCAATGATCACTTTACCAAGTCTTGGTATGGCTTGGTCAATGATAATCCATTTGTCTGTAACAGAGAGACAGATATTCAAAATTTTAAAATATTTAAAGCAGCTTATATATCTCCTTCACTTTGAGATTTTAGCAAAATGTAAATAAACAAAAAAATTGTTTAAAAAAAAATTAACACGTGCAAAAGTAATATAGAAAAGTAGACCATGCATTCCATTATATCATAGAATGAAAGATGTTATGAAATACATCTTGAGAAATTTCAAGTTTCGTTAATCATCAGTTAGCTTTCTATTCAAAATTGTAAAACAAATAATGGAGTGGTTAATGACCATTCTTGAAATCTACTAGAAAAGAGTAAATACCTTGCATCAAGTACAAAGTTCATTCTGACCTTTAGGAATTATAAGATCATCCATATCACTTGGTGGCTGTCCATCAGCTGTAAAGTTGTTCCAGGTATCTAGTTCAGACCACAGTTCCTTGTGTGTTGGCTCATCAGTCACATCCATGGGTGCAGGGGGAGGTTGACAACCACGGTAGTAACAGCGATAGATACGAGTATCAATCTTCAGATCCATATCTGACATGTACACTGCTCTCTTCTTTCGAGTGAGACGTTTCACTGCAAAGCAAAGTATTGTTTCAGTCCTATTTGTTAATTAAGATAAAAGCAAATTTAACTGGCTACACCAAATCACAAACTGATGACATTGTCACTCACGATGAAACTGATGGTCATTGGCATAAGATATACAGGTAGACAGTTTGAAATACACTATCATGAATCCAGTCACAATGTCACACAAAACTTAAACACACAAGTTCAAAGTTCAAAGTCATGTTGTTTTGACAAAACATTTTTTTTTTTTTTTGTCTTTTAATTATGATCGCAGGCCTATATATTGGAAGCAAAATGTTATCTTGGCACTATGTTACCAGTGACTGATATTTTGTCAAATTGTGATAGTCTTTGTGGAGATTATTACAGTCGAGTCCGCTTAAATCGAATTTGCCGGGTGGGACCAGCCTCATGGGTTCGATTTAAGAGAGTTCGTCTTCCATTTTTTTTTGACAAGGGAAACCACTCTCAAATTACCTATGAGGAAAAAAAAAAAGTTAAAGGAGGCTGCCGCTTTCTCCACATGTTCGTGATGTTTTAATATCGTCGAGTGTATTTGGGGGAATGCCATACTTTACAGCTATAGCCTTCTTGGATATCGCATTTCTGTCTATTTCCTGCAATATAATTATTCATTTTCGACTCAATGGAAAGAGCTGTCTTCTTACTCTTCAATGGGTCAGAGGGAACCATCACATAGATCTAGTCTATAGTAAAATGAAGCTAGTCAACCACAGGCAAAACATCACGATGTAAAATAAATACTGACAAAAGCCAGACGTCTGTACCCCTACACAGTAGTTGTAACACAGGCGCTAGGCGCAACACCTCGGGCTGTCTACACATGAAGCATTATAACAGTAATAGTAAAACACACGCATATACTGTACTGTGCATGTTTGACCATGTCTACCTGCTAACACTGTTCTGCCAAGGTGCTTGATTATCGATCGGCATTGCTGCTCCTCATACACTGCCTCTCCTCCTCCCCCCCTCCCCCGCCCAAACTGCCTCCTCCAAACACATGGCCCACTTGAAGTCACGATGCGTGCATATTCACAGTACATCTATGCAAATTAATTGCCTGATCCCTCTCGACCCATCCACAACGCTGTATCCTTTGTCTTCCTCGTTGGGTGGGAACCATGTGAAGTGAACAAAAGCCGATTTTTACCTTTGGGCGGCGCTGATGGGTTCGATTTAACAGAAACTCATGGCGATGGCTTTGCATTATGCTAGAAGCATTTAATGGGCACAAAAATCTATTGGTTCGTTTTTATTCAAATTATCAGAAATTCGCATTATCAGAGTTCGGTTTGAGTGAATTCGACTGTACTTATTTTGTCAGAATTCTTTTTTTCAGTTCTCAAACAGATTTAATTTTTGATGATCATTCTGAACACATGTAAACAGAGACAATGTAGACAGATATAATACAGATGCAGAGCATGAATGGTCATGATCAGGAAAGTGGGTACTTCAGTTTTGCACCCTTATAATGCCACTGCAAAGAGTTGGCAATAAAATGTGATATTTAAACATTCAGTTCATCTCCAAGCTCACTTAAATAAGAATTCAAACTGTGGCAGTCGCTCAATTGACAAATACTTGATAATATAAAGGCATCCAAGTTGCCAACCTGCATATGTGATAGACATGTCAGGTATGCTGTAGTACCAGTCTCCATGGGTGACACCATTTCCAGACAACATGTTGTCTGACATGTTCACAGCAGTTGAACCATCTAGCATAAATCTATCTGGCATTTGGTCTGCAAACTGGGTGAAGACTAGGAAGTCGCCAACCTTAAAAAATTAAATGGGTAGGAAATGTTTTTGAGTGGAATATTGAAAAACTGCTTTAGAGTAGTAGTTCTGGCTATCACTTAAACACCTAATCAGAGTATGAAATCACAGTTGTGGATTAAGTCTCTGGCTTTCATTAACTGACATAGCTCACTGATTTTCATATAGAGGAGAGAGCAACAAAATGTACAAATATTATAACAATGCATGGATTGTGACAATGAATGGAATCAGTAGTTCAGAGAAAGTATTTTTCAAGATTAAGATTCATGATATAGTGCTCACATGTTCATAGAGATGGATCTTTGTGTACAGAAATTTCTCACATTTAGAACACCGATTTTGTTAGGAGCATCCAAACATTTAATTTTACTGAATATTTCAATTTTTATGAAAAGCGTTACAGGCAAGAGGCCACTGCTAGGCTTAATGAAGAGATCTGTAATTCTACAAAGTGGCCTTGGCTATCCAAAAATGTAACTTACATCAAGTCCATACAAAACACTGTCATAACTTATATTTGTCACATGGTCAGCATTCTCAAAGGAAAAATTGTAGTAGTGATTGGCCATCAGCACCATTGACCAGCCTGGCTTGTGAGTGATGCGTTTCAGTGCAAATGGAGAATTACTTGTTCCGAATTCAGTTGTGAACACAGCGTCTTTTGCTTCCATGGATGAAGGCAGGATGTTGTTAAAAGCAAACCTGAAAGAAGAAATTTGTTTTCTTAGAACTGCATGTTTGAGATTTTCATACTGAGTGATCAGCATGACTAAAGATAATTTTTAGCCCATCCTCTTTTGTTGCTTTGATTCTCAAACGTACAAATATTCTGCTGACAACATTGTTGGTCAATGATTGTAAGCCTCAATTTTGCACATATATTATCCCAAATCAGATTTGGTTTAAGCAAGTCTTATTTTTGGGACAACTTTCAAATTGATAAATCAACTGAGAGTGTGTCATAAAGTTATGTAAGTATGTTCAGCATAAACAGACAAGAATGACCAATTGTGTAGACTTGTTTCTACCACTAGCTGATTTAAACATAATATTCTACATGTCTAGTTGTCAAAAGCTTTGGTTCTGTAAAGCAGTTTGAGCTCTTCAGGCATGTGGTGCTATATCAATGCCCATCATTATTATTAACTTCACAAAGCATCACCAACTGCAAACAAAACACAAATACAGAAAAAAAAAAAAAAAGAAAAGCATCAGCTTGCCATTGCTTGAATATTAGAATTTATCATTTTACATATATATCAGGGCCAAGAAAACAAAAGGGCATAGATTGACATAAAAGAAGAAAAAAAAAAACATGAGCACAACACAACCAATGTCAACTCATATCACACCTGATAAGTTTGATTTGAGCAGTGCAAATACAGCCTGGTTTATTGACAGACATGGCTGCGTTGGATGTACATTCAATATTATTGAATGATGGGGTGCAAGGAGCCACTCTGTATCCCACTGAGCCTGTGAGGGAGCCATCCCTGTCATACAGAACACCCTCAGATTCCCAGTCAAACTTCACCTGAAATATTTATATGGACCTTGTCAAAACACAGTGTCATTGATTTTAGTTCATCTCAAGAAATTTCACAACATAGATAGTTTTTTTTTGTTGTTGTTGTTGTCACTGTTTTTAGACGTATACATATGAACCAAACTTAATCTCAAATACAGAAATTTATATTTTGGTCATCCAATCCATCTTCGCATAGACTAAATTTAACAACAAATGGATGAACAGAAATATGCTAAATGTGAACAAATAAATAGCTCTAAAACAAAAAACCAATTCTTGATTTTGTGTCATCCTATCCTTGTGATCTAGACTAAACTTTTAAAACAGACTTTGTCTTCTCATCTATATATATATATTTTTTTTTTTTAAATTCACATATAACTGAATCTAACTGATAAATCAATATAAATCTATCTTTTCAAAACTGGATTTAATTGAGGGAGATTATTACTTTGTTGGGAGAGTTGGTGAAAGTAAGACCCTCAACATGGGTAGTAAAGCCACCACAGTACTGTCCACATGTACCATCTATCCTTGTCCACTTAATTGCTGTCTTGCCTGCCTAATTAAAGAGAGAAAGATACAGATAATTGCTTCAATGGACAGTGAAAACTGACACAATATGACTGAAACTAGAACAAACTGCTGAGAAACACCAGTTATTTTTATTGCTATTAATAGATTCCATTTACTATAGTGTTTTAAACTGATCCTTATGACTATCTGATAATAATGTTCTAACTGACACAAAGATTCATCATTTGATAACACAATATATTTTTCTATTATGGCATAACTGTCATCACTCTTCTGAAAAAAAAAAAAAGAAGAGTGATGGTTTCAATCTGTTAGTAACATTATTTGCAACTATTTACACTCATCTTTTAGATAAACTTCTGATTTCCCAGATGCATAAATATTTAATTTCTTTTCAGTTTTATTGATATCCTTCACACTTTTGGCCACCAAGTATCTTACAACAACATGGATATGAAATGACATTACATACTTGGTTAAAATCATGGAAGTCTACATTCTTGATCAGAAAGCCTGGCTGATAAGGTATCACCACACCACCACCTGTAGGAGATCCAGCCAGATTGTTGTCATAATGTGACACAATCAAGCTGTCAAACAAACCAGCCCCATTAGCATCATCAAATAGAGGAGGGGACTCCACCAACAGTTTGCCTTCATAGCCCGCAAATTCATTGTTGACAAGCACAAACTGATGGAATTGTAAGGCACCAGAGTTGACAGCCTCAGCACCCTTTTCACAATTCCATGCAGTTAGAGAGTAGAATCTTGCCACCTGGAGGGAAGAAATAGCAAGTGTATAACAATTACAAGTTTTGTGAATATTTTTGACAAAAATGTAATGACACCTCTCATTGCCCTCTTTCTCTCTCTCACTCTCCATTTCAACTTAAGAATGGGGAAAATAGGAAAAAAGAGCAGACCGGTTATTTCATAAAATTCGTAGTATATTTCACTTCATTGTACGTCAATGCCTGATAGTATGCAAACACCTTGCTTCATTATATGTTTATGCATATTTTTAACTCTCCCAGAAGGTTTTGGCAGATCAGACTAGGTGTATTATGAACATAAGTTATCTACATCACATGCAAGTATGTTCCATTGCTTCAACTAAACTGATGTTACCACATATGCCAGCCACTACGTAG
Organism: Peronia verruculata; assembly: GCA_038406235.1. Classification (NCBI taxonomy): domain Eukaryota; kingdom Metazoa; phylum Mollusca; class Gastropoda; order Systellommatophora; family Onchidiidae; genus Peronia; species Peronia verruculata. The sequence goes on along the minus strand of JBCAUA010040062.1, from coordinate 2,884 downwards.
AGGTTAACAACTTCTGAAACTGTCATTCTATAGCACATCAAAGGTCTAATGGTAACAACTAGTACATAAAAACATAATCAAGATTTTTTTTTTAATGGCATGCAGATTTCAAACTTGTAATGTAATATTACATAATAACAAAAAATGTAATCAAGCTATTTTTTTTTTCATGGGATGCAGATTTCAAACTTGTAATGTTATTGTATTTTGTTTGTTTCAACATAAAATACACACTACCGACAACCAGAGCTGAGGTCTATCTTTTTTCTTTTTTTCGGAAAGAAATACCACAAAGATGTATATAGCAAGTACATAATGTCATGCTTAAATTCAATCATTCAGCCAACAAAATGAAATGAATTAGTGACCTTTAACTTCATTTTTACCTGATGAGCCGCAGAATTACTACAGCTTGCATCAACACGCGGGACATATGTTTCAAATATCCACAGCCCAAACCAGCCGAGAGAGTGAGCACTATTATTGCTGTATTGTCCCAGAGGTGCTGCCTGAGGGCAGATATTTTTATCAAATCCTGGACCTTCAGGGTGCTTATGCATGCGATACCATGTACCAAAGTGAGTGCCACCAGCTACGGCATTGTGGCTGAGAGAGAGATAAATGTAAAACATAAGGTCTTAGACATTGTGATCATGAGAGCATAGGGTTAGGGTAGGGTTATGCTCTATATACCCATAAAGTCTTATTTTCATATTCATTTTAATTTTTAAAACATATTGACATATAATCATTATTTATTGTGCATATAAGCATTATTTCTTGAACTATTTATTTTTTAGCCTGATGGATTCCTGTAAACTATTATGATATAATGTCATAAAAAGCATTTTTTTTTTCAAAGCTCTCTTATTATCAGACAAAGCTATAATTTGCTCTACAGTTGATTTTCCTTTTTCACTTTATTGTCTTGGTTTGAAGATAAGATTAAAAAAAGAAAAACAACTCTAAAGATCACCTGATAGTGTTGTTGGGATTTGTGGCCCAGAATGCAGCAGGTGTGATGTCATCATTCCTCAGGGAAGTGGAAGATCTGACAAAAACAGCCAGATTGTATTGGAATGTGTTGCCTGTCTCATCTCCATCTTCCAGGAAGAAAGCTCCACCCATCACATTGTAGATTATATTGTGTTCAACCTAGTGCAGAATACATATCAAATGTTGATAGTGAAATTTCAGTCACAGGAGAAACTAACTGTAAAATCATGGCCATCATCTCCAAAATCTATATTAACCCATTGGACCCTACAGCCCGGTAAACAGGCAAATTTTCTGGGTGTCACATTCCTCATACCAGGCTGACACACTTACTCAGTCCTATGTGTCCACCAATAGATCTAATAGGTCGTTTTTGGTCATGGACATTTAAGATTATGGTGAATACAAATGCCTGCACCCAAGATTGCATTTGAGGCTTGTGTCTACAAAAGATATTGAACATGAAATGAGAAATGTGCATTCTTGGTCCAGAAGGGACCAGGGACAGGGGTTTTCAGACACTGGTGACCAGGGTTCCAAGAGTGAATCTTTAGAATGTCAGTGAAAACTGTTGGAGTATCAAGGTTGCTATAATGACATTAATTCATTTAAAGAAATGACCCTTTATGCCTAGGTGAAGAATAAGATGAGGTTCTTGGATGGATTTTGAAAGTTTTTAGGAAAGTAATGCAACAAAGTATGCTGAGTGAGTCTTGATGACATTACCTTCTTGATGCATTCACAATTAAAGACAGCTAAGTAAAACACTATTGTCCATCTTCATCCCTCCCTACTCTTAACCTGCCACTGCTCTTTTTTGTCACTACTGTTTGGATATACACACTGAGCAAAAACTAGACCTGAATATTGCCACACTCATAAAAACACTTGCTTAAGTCATTTTTTAGCCAAACTGAGCTAACTACAGCAATCCTTCATTTGTCCATCGAGTTATTCATCGTGTGACATTATTTGGTGCCACCAATCCTTTCGTAGCATGATACATTATTCGTCTTTCCACCAAATAAACCTGTTTGTATTTGGCATGGCTGGCATGGTGGCTGTTGGTTCAGCTTGAACCAATTCCATGAACTGCTCCTCCCACACACTATGCTCCTCCCACATACCACTCACATACCACCAACCTGACCCATACAAAACTCAGTTTACTGCCTAGATGGCATTATGTGTGGTACCTCTTGTTTGTGTTCTATAGCTGTTCCCTCTCGAGTATGAAGTACATGTATTAATATTATTGTATAATATTAATAATATTATTATCTATACATTGTAGGGAGGTAGTGTTGCACTATCTGTCTTCTTTTGACGTTATCCATCAAGGTCTTGGCTGCTAACACGCTATGTGCCGGATAAATGAGGGATTCCTAAACTTTGATTCTTTTATGCCAATGCACTTAAAGCATTGTTTTCTGTGCTGAATTTCAATAAAAGACTGTACAGTTTTCAAATGGAACATGTGTGTGATATTGTATGGAGAAATGAAATTGTTTTTCTTTTTTTTTTGTCTCAAAATAGTCAAAAGTAAATTAAGCATGATGACATAGTGAAAAAAAAAAGGACACATAGACAATTACAATGACCACTTAACCCTTTCGTGTTCAACCCGTCCAAACCCGGCCGACACAGTTTCTCCGCCTCAGGTCTAACCCGGCCAAACCCCGCCGCTGGCCCTATAGCCTTCATTTGTTCAACCCGGCCTAACCCGGCCGGTCATGATCCTCTACACTTATCATCAACTTTACATCACAAAGAGCATGTTCCCGTCCTATATTTAGTTTCTTTGTTATCCAGCGACCATATGGGATATACCTGCATGGTTTCGCGTAGGTTTTGAACGCATTCATTGTGTTGCAACCCCATTGAAAGC